>CAHIKZ030005210.1:2745000-2752500 GCA_903632075.3 Acanthosepion pharaonis
TTTGGGGTTGTCGTAGTTCAATTAATTGCAATAAGAGGAGGAATGAAATCTGCTGACTATGTCAAAATTCTTGATGAAAATCTACAACTATCAGTTCATCTAGGTTGACGATTTACTTTCCAGCAAGATAATGATCCCAAGCATACGACTAAATGCGTGGCTTCAGAAAATGATTAAGGTTCTGCCATAGCCTTCAATGAGTTCTGACTTGAATCCTATTGAAAATCTATGGCAAAAATTGAAAGTTCGAATAAATCGTCGATCACCAAAAAACCTTCAGGAATTAGAACGTGTAAACATTGAGGAATGGAAGAAAATCCCAGAAAAGACTTGTTTAAATCTCATCAAAGACTTTAGAAAACAATTGCAGCAAGTTATAAAGATGAGGGGTCATGCTATTGACTATTAATAACGTGAAAATTGTTCATTTTTTTTCTATTTTTCATACTGTACGAATAATTTTGTCGTTTCCTATTTTGAAAAATTCGCCTGTCAAATTTGTTGTATTTAACTTGTTGTTCTAAAAATTGAGTTTTATATTCCTTTTTTTTTTTTTTTTTGTGCTTATTAACAGATAAAACCCTGGCATCATACAGGTATTAGATTTAGAGAAATGGATAAAAATATTCAAAATTGATGGGTTTACGAATAATTTCGTCGTTGATTATATCTCATAAGGTTGGCGTTAGTGGTATGGATTCTAATGCAATTTCTTCAAAGTATTCCATGTATGTGTTTGCTATTGCTAGTGATAATCCATCCTGTCAATACATGTCTGATCACATTCCGAAGTGTGTTGTTTGTGTTCAGAAAGTCAGCATCTCCATCAGGTTATCTATTGGCATACTGATCCGTTCTAGTCTGTCCCTAACTACTGATAATGCCTCCTCCCTGGGTACCTTGATGAACAAACTCACCACGTCCAGTCTCGCCGTCTGGTTGGATCGGATGGGAGCATCTTTGATTATTTCCAAGAAGTGGGCGAAGTTTCGGACATTTGGAGGTGTCAATTATATCTACAGTGACTCTATCTATCTATCTATCTATCTATCTATATATATATATATATATATATCATTCATATACACTCATTCTTGCACACACACTCACGCACTAACACACTCACTTAATCTATCACGTACATACACACTCACTCAGTCGCTCTCTTATACACACAGCCAATCAATCTCTCGTCCTTGCTCTATCGCACACACTCACTCATTCTCTCACACATAGTCACTTTGTCTCACATAGAACACTCGAAAACTCTCTCACATACACTCATTCATATGCACACCCACTGACACACCCACTCATTCACCCCCCCCACTCATACTTACACCCATTGTCTCACACACACACTCATTCTCCCATTCATTCACTCTCTCACACACACTCACTCTTTCAAATACACTCACTCGCTCAGTTACACACACACTCACTCTCTCACTCTCAACGCATACACTAACTCTCCCAATCGCTCTCACAATCACTGTCTCACACTCACACACACTCTCTCTCTCTCTCTCTCACACACACACACACACATTTTCTTTTTATCAAATTAAAGCCAATTTGAACGGGAGGGAATATCGTTTAAGATTTGAATTAACTAAATTTGTTGTCTCTGGGATAAATCGTGAACATTCAGCCAAGATGGTACAACACATAAAAGGCTATTTTATCTTCGCATTTCACACTTAATTCAAGTGTGTCGCCGTTAGGATCTTTTTAGAAAGGAATATCAAAAAAGAAGAAACAGATAAACAGCACAAATCTCTTGTTTCCTTTTATATTTTGGGTTGTTTTTTATTTTGCTGTGGAGTCGGCAATTTCCGAGTTCAACCATCATTGATTATTATCAATTAATTTAATCTTTCTTTGCGTTGCTTTCCAGGTACTTAAATATCACTGAAAACGCGATAATATCTACCTTTAATTAAAACTTTACATTCAATTGATTGAAATAATCATTCATTTTCAACTTTTGTTAATTATACTATTGAATTGACAACTCAACCGAACTAAGCAGCTTATCAATAATCAGGGTTTCTTTTAGCATAGGAGTCGCGATTTGGAATGCTGATTTTCAAAGTAGGCAATCTCTTCTCATCTGGCAGATTGGGGCACCAAAAAACTACCTTCTTTAATTTGCTCCATTAGTTCTTATAAATTATCAAGCCCGTCCTGGATAAGACGATAAACTACATCCGTTAGCAAATTCCCAAAACAAGGAAATACTTATAGATTCAAATATACAGAATCAATAAATACCTATCCCCGAAATAAGTAAATACTTACTAACTCAAATATACAGAATCAATATTGAATCACCGAAACAAGGAAATAAAAGACTCAAATATACTATCCCTCGAAACACAGAAATACTTACAGACTCAAAATACAGAATCAAAATCGAAACAAGGAAATACTTATAACTCAAATATACAGATTCAATAATCGAAACAAGGAAATGCTTATAGATTCAAATATACAGAATCAATATTGACCTATCCTCGAAACAAGGAAATACTTATAGACTCAAATATACAGATTCAATATTGACCTATCCCCGAAACAAGGAAATACTTACAGACTCAAATATACAAAATTCATATTGACCTATCCTCGAAACAAGGAAATACTTATAGACTCAAATATACAGAATATTGACCTATCCCGAAACAAGGAAATACTTACAGACCAAATATACAGATTCAATAACCTACGAAAACAGATTCAAAAACTTATCTCGAAAACAAGGAAATACTTATAGATTCAAATATACAGATTCAATATTGACCTATCCTCGAAACAAGGAAATACTTATAGACTCAAATATACAGATTCAATATTGACCTATCCTCGAAACAAGGAAATACTTATAGACTCAAATATACAGATTCAATATTGACCTATCCTCGAAACAAGAAATTACAGACCTATTGACCTATCCCTGAAACAAGGAAACCTATCCTCGAAAACAATGAAATACTTATAGATTCAAATATACAGATTCAATATTGACCTATCCTCGAAAACAAGGAAATACTTATAGATTCAAATATACAGAATCAATATTGACCTATCCTCGAAACAAGGAAATACTTACAGACTCAAATATACAAAATCCATATTGACCTATCCTCGAAACACAGAAATATTTACAGACTCAAATATACAGAATCAATATTGACCTATCCTCGAAACACAGAAATGCTTACAGACTCAAATATACAAAATCCATATTGACCTATCCTCGAAACACAGAACTACTTACAGACTCAAATATACAGAATCCATATTGACCTATCCCCGAAACAAGGAAATACTTATAGACTTGAATAGACCACGGACGAGAAGGAAACTAGAAATAGCATAAATGTGTCTCTACAGAAGGATACTTAGAATTCCAAGGACGCAGAGAGTAAACATCGATGAAGACTCAAAGAAAATGGCAACAGAAAGAACACTTCTACGTAAAATCACGAAAACATTGCTGGGAAAGGCGGGCTTAGGAAACTTAATCTTCCCCGGCCATAATGATGGCAATAGAGATAAAGGAGGCCAGTGAATCACTTATATGAGAAGCTCGGCTGTATGAGTGATGCAACTGGGAGAGACGGGTCTAAACAACGAGAGAAAAACTGCTAAGAGTCACCCCGTGAAGTTGTGGAGAACAATGATCGCCTTATTTCTGAAAGGACGTGACACAGGAAATTCCTACTCGCTGCCAGCCAGAAAACACACAGTGCATGATTACGAAGCCTAATGCATTCGATCCTCACTGGATGCTCCACATTTTCGGCCTTGTACCACATCTAAGTTACGCTTAGAGAATCGTTGGGCACTTCGATGTGGTGTAATGGTTAACAAGCTTGTCTCGCTAAATCAATTACGACTGTATAGTGAGTTAGATCCTCATTGGGTGCCCCATACTTTCGGTCTATTGCAATATATAAGCTACGCTGAGAAAATCACCATGGTGAAGGTTTTATTTTTTTGTAACTATGATTCGTCACTATCCGCTGCTTGCTGTAGCAGTCAGTTGTTTTGGAACATATTCACGCGGATAAAAAGGGGACTGCCGCATTAATCATTTAAAAGGTAATCGATGAAAAATTTGATTGGTCAACTGGCATTTTAGACACACGAGAAGAAATCGATAAATTAAATGGGCATCTGTTTTACGAAAATCGATAATTCAACGAAAATTATTGGGAAAAAATGATTATTTTTATTGTTTGTCACTGAAAATTAATTACCGCAATAAATATAAATTAGCTTGAAAAAAACATTATTAAAATTATTTGCATTTTACACATATTTAAAAAAACATTATTAAAATTATTTGCATTTTAAACATATTTAAAAAACATTATTAAACTATTTGCATTTTATATATATTTAAAAAACATTATTAAAATTATTTGTATTTTATACATATTTAAAAAACATTGTTAAAATTATTTGCATTTTATACATATTTAAAAAAAACATTATTAAAATTATTTGCATTTTATACATATTTAAAAAAAACATTATTAAAGTTTTTTGTATTTTATACATATTTAAAAATATTATTAAAATTATTTGTATTTTATACATATTTAAAAAAATATTATTATAATTATTTGTATTTTATACATATTTAAAATATTAAAATTATTTGTATTTTATACATATTTAAAAACATTATTAAAACTATTTGCATTTTATACATATTTAAAAACATTATTAAAATTATTTGTATTTTATGCATATTTAAAAAATATTATTATAATTTGTATTTTATACATATTTAAAAAACATTAAAATTATTTGCATTTTATACATATTTAAAAAACATTATTAAAACTATTTGTATTTTATACATATTTAAAAACATTATTAAAGTTATTTGCATTTTTATACATATTTAAAAAAAAAAGTATTATTAAAGTTATTTGCATTTTATACATATTTGAAAAATATTATTAAAATTATTTGTATTTTATACATATTTAAAAGACATTATTAAAGTTATTTGCATTTTATACATATTTTAAAAAAAGCATTATTAAAGTTATTTGCATTTTATACATATTTAAAAACATTATTAAAATTATTTGAATTTTATACAAATTTAAAAAAAAAACATTATTAAAATTATTTACCTTTTTTTATATATATTTAAGATATATGTCTTAAGAAATAAATTATTATAATTCGAAAATAAAATATTTTCTTTATTTCTGGCTGTGTTGTTGATTTCTTTTTTCGTTTCATTTTATTGGTGTGTTTTTTATAACATCCCAGTCAAAATGGACGTGCAAGTTGAGATTCTCACATTAACTAACGGAAAAATATCCTTCGCATTTATCCCTTCTTCCCGCCACCAACTATAGGTTAAATCGGAGGGCAACAAGTATAAAAGGACAACTTTGAATTCTAAACCATATATGGCTCTGTGGTTCTTAAGAGCGAAAAATAATAATGTTTCATGTGTTTAGCTTTTATTACAATTCTATTGATCTCCTTTTAAAACAATAAAAATTGCCGAAGAGTGAAATTAACTAAAACAACAGCGGTGTCAAGGGAAAAACAGTCCTTTTAACAGTCATTTTTTTTTTTTTTTTTTTTGGCGGCAACCAAGTTCCATGTTTGCCAAAATTCCTACGCAATCCCAAAACTTTAAATGAACTGATTATCTTAAGTGTCACTTGTCTCTTTTTCGAATCAAGCAGGTACAGATATTTAAATATTTGGGAAGTGTTTTAACAGAGGACGGAAAGTGCGACACTGAGATTCGATGGGATGGCCAAAGATGCCTTCCAAAAGCTAAGCAGAGTATTAAGAAATAGAAAAATTTCATTAGAAACAAAGAAAAGAACACTGAACTATTATCTGATATCTGTCCTTCTATGTGGAAGTGAATGCTGAACAATTTTCTAAAAGATGAAGAAGATACTTGAAGCAATAGAAATGTGGTTCTACAGAAAGATGCTGAGGATTTCATGAACCGAACATGTGAGCAAAAACGAGGTTTTGGAGAGAACGTAAACAAAAAGGAATCTTATACTTAACATCAGGAATAGGCAGTTGAAACCTCTGGGGAACTTAAGGAGGAAAGAGGGCTTGGAAAATCTGATACTCACAGGACACATTGGCGGAAAGAGGGACAGAGGAAAGCAGTGTGTAATATACTTGTTGGGTTTGAGAAAATGGATGGTAGAACTGGGCTTAGGAGAAATAACAAAAAAAAAACTTATTAAGAGCTATAAGAGACAGGAAGATGTGCAGGGCCATGATCGCCTACGTCCTGTAGAGACACGGTACATAAAAGAAGAAGTATGCCAAATTCCTTAAAAGCTCAAAATGCAAACCGCTTTTTGTTTGAAAAAATGGTTGACGTGGTTGCTCTTACTAGCCGCCATCATTCATCACGTCTCGCTTCACACTTTATCTCACCGTTTTCTTTATATCTCTAAAACTTTTATGCCATTGAATTTTATTGATGTGACCCTATGTGTGCGACGCCAAAATAGATGTGAGATTTTATCCCGGTCTCAAAAGCTTCGGGTTTATAACCAGCGATAATTCTGTGACAGGTAGGACATTTGTAAAATATTATCTCTGTTCCAAAATACTAGGTACATTTTGCGTACGAAATTTGTTATCGAATGTATAAACTATTATGGGATAGTTGTATAAAAATATTATATATGTCCCAAAATAATTGGTACATTTTGTTTATTAAATGTATCTACAATTGGAACAAATATTATAGGACAAGTAATAAAAGAATAATTTTGTCCCAAAATAATTGGTACATTTTGTGTATCAAATGTGCCTACAACTGGAACAAATATTATGTGACAGAATTAATAAAAGTATTATTTTTGTCCCAATATAATTGGTACATTTTGTGTATGAAATGTGTATGCAACTGAAACAACAATTATTGAACGTAAATCGCCCTTTTGAAAACCGGTGTAATCTAAAATGATTACACCATCGAAAACGTTCCCCGTCTCCGTTTCAGACAATGAATCTGTATCATAAATAAAAGAAAAAAAGAAAAAATCTAAGCCATGCATAAATTCCTTGCCCCAGTTTCTATGCGTGAATTCAGATTTGCCGTCTAATTTTCTACCCCAATTAATTCTTATACAAATATTTCTAGAAATATTTTCACATTTTTATATTTATTGATTTAATTAAAAAAAAAAAAAAAAAGAAAAAAAAGATGAGTGTTATTTAACTTAATGAGATTTTTCATTCTCTTTCAATTTCGCCGAACTTTTAATGTTTGGAGTTAAATTAGTTACGGAACAGCAGAACATTCTATAAATTTTGATCAGTTTGGTTTGTTTGGTTTGGTTTGGTTTGTTTTACGACATATCAACACCTCAATGGGTTATTTAATGACAACAACATTTTCCTTCCTGGTAATATATTTGTTTTGTCAAAAATCTATTTTTGGTAATATTTTTTTCCTCAAAATTGTATAGCTGGTAA
>CAHIKZ030005210.1:2757500-2770000 GCA_903632075.3 Acanthosepion pharaonis
ATTCGTGTGGGTGTGTGTATAAGTATATATATATATATATATATATATATATATATATATATATATATATATACTATTTATTTCTTTTTAACGTTTACATTATTTTTAATTTCTATTTTAATTGCATTTTTCTAAGCTGACCCACGAAGCACTAGGAAGGTTTTGTCGGCCCTCATTTCGAAAAAAAAACTCAATTCATTCTATTTCATTTGATGGTTTTCTTTTCCTTCATTTTTTTATCGTTTGATTTTTATGCGAGGCCATTCTACTTTTAACGTTGTGGACAGGCACAACACAATGGCAAACAAAGAATTGTACCAAATAACAGGAACCACATCACTTGAGGAATTTCAACAGCAGCAACAACTAACCCGAAGAGAAAATTCAACAATACTTCAAACAAAAGGTTTGGAAGGAAACTCCCCATCAATACTGGAAAGAGTTATAACAGCTACTGGGCTTGAGAAGAGAAAATAATGACATAATCAAGATGTTGACATTCTTCAAACAAAAGGTTGGAAGGAAACTCCTCTCAAACTGGAAAAGTGATAACAGCTACGGGTCTTAAGAAGAGAAAAATAATGACATAAAATGTTGACATTCCACACTTCAAACAAAAGGTTTGGAAGGAAACTCCCCATCAATACTGGAAAGAGTTATAACAGCTACTGGGCTTGAGAAGAGAAAATAATGACATAATCAAGATGTTGACATTCCACACTACTTCAAACAAAAGATTTGAAAGGAATCTCCCATCGATACTGGAAAGAGCGATAACAGCTACTGGGCTTGAGAAGGGAAAATAATGACATAATCATGATGTTGACATTCCACACTACTTCAAACAAAAGGTTAGGAAGGAAACCTCAGTCAATACTAGAAAGAGTGATAACAGCTACTGGGCTTGAGAAGGGAAAATAATGACATAATCAAGATGTTGAGATTCCACACTACTTGTAAATGTAACAGCGACTCACCACGAGAAACATATTTTCCTAAAAAATTGTGTTAAGATTAAGATTTTATAAATTTCAACCGACATCTGTACTGACTGTTCGGTCAATGAATGCCAAATGTTTCCTTATAGGGAAACGGCTAATATTACCATTACTATTAGCTATTAAGATTGCACTATTATTATACTTTTGAAAGATACATATCATTTCCTTGATCACCGATTGATACATCAGCTGCTCTCATGATAGGTTTGACGCTGAAATATACAGTAAAAACTGATTTCATATTCATAAATTTTCTTCTGATGACGGCCAGGTGGTACAAGGCTCGAAACCCGTTGACTGTAACAGTCAAATCGAAGGCACCACTTGAAGAATTATAATTTGTTATCTACTTAATTCAAATACAATTTAAATGATGCCTATTATTTATTAAACTTTTTTTTTCTTGAATTTCTACCCGAAACACTGTGTACGTAAAATAGAAGATAATATGCCAGAGTTCTTAGTGTTTATTTTATCGAAATTTCGGAATTAAAACGAGACGGTGGGAAAGGTTTAATATATTTTTATTTATTTGTTTTAGAGTGCTTAATATCAGTGATAGAGCTGACATATTTAGTTGGATTGTTGTGAGTAATATATATGTGAAAAAATATGTATTTATACATGTGAATATATATATATATATATATATATATATATATATATATATATTCATACATGTTTCATTAAATAATATAGTGCTGTCTATTTATTTTATGTAAATTCTTTTCATATCGTCTGATAAGCTTAATAACATTATCATTAAACGAAGAAAGAAAATCACAATATTGATACATATTTTTTATCCAATCTAAGCTTTCGGCTTACATATGCCATTATCAAAGATGTCAATTATTGTAAAATATATTAAGCAAGAATATATATGGTCAAGATTGTGGTGATACTCTGTTTCTGTTTACATGGATGATTTCCAAGCAACGATAAACACGTGAATATAAGACGCTGGATATATATGATTGGTTCAGTTAACGGTCATACAAGAAAGGAGAAAGAAGCAGTATGTGGCGATGCCTTTTCATTGGCTCATGAATTTACGAATCTGCAACTAGAGAGAAAGCGAGAATTCTCATACTGTACACTTCTTACGTCCTTCTCTTAGGACCATCCAATCTCATTCAGTAATACTCTAACTTGAGTGGCTCTTGGACTTTGTATTGGGTAAACAATGGTATAAAAATCACTAGATCTAAAAGCAAACCAAATAACTGCTGACGGATTGCTGTTTCTATGCGAATGGGTTGGGGTGTTTGCTGTGGGTATCGAGGGACGTATTATGTAAAAATAGCTTCAACAAACGTCTGGTTATGTGTATTCCCCATTCATCGACGCCCAGCGAACTTGTGCCTTCTTCGATCAAGCTGATCAACTCGCTTGCTTACCGCCACTGAGTAGATAGGGCATGGATCGATATTTTTATTTGAAATGTTATCAAGAAGTTTCTTTCACGTCTACCTTCTACCGTCGCCTGTTCAATCGGCAGATTTCTTCCCCTATCATGCATCTAGCGTTATACAAGAATTCTTTACTTTCTTTTTCTTTTTTCTTCTGGTTCCACCATAACACGATGAATAAAAGAAACAGCCTCTCTAAAATCGACCAAAAAAAAAGCCTAATATAGAGTTGCCTTATTGATCTTGATTATAAACGGGCAAATATTAAACATTGGTTGTTAGCTTGTACTTGCTGGTACTGTCAGTAGTAACGGGAAGTACAAATCATTTATGATACTTTCTGTGTGAATTTCTGTATGACGGTGATAGCAGTATTTATATTCGGATTACTGTCCACATCTTTGTTGCTATTATCACAGCATTTTGGTCGTTGTGCGCGGGCCAATAAAAAAGCACCATCAAATTGTACTTCTTTCTCATTTTTTTTGCGGGGCTTGTGACCGTTAATTGAACCTATCGGGTTTCGGTCCCAGCCTGAAGCGACCTGATGTCTAGCCACATTGATGAGCTGTGATACAGCGAAAAAGTACGATGAAATAATTTAATTGATCGAGCACTGCAGAGACTAAAGAACGAATTTGTAAACAGTCACTATTGCTGCTAATAATGCAAGACTCTCCAAGTTGATTGAGTTCTCTAAGTGACTGGTGTGCTTAAGAAAAAATAAATACACAAAAATTCACCTTTCTCTTTGCCTGGCGTCGGTTAGAATCTACGACTAAATCGACTACATACAATCATATATATATATATATATATATATATATATATATATATATAAATTATTCACACAAAACTAATGCAAAGGTTAATGAATTTTAGGAGAGGTGAGTGGAAGGGGTTTAATTCTCTCTGTTATGGTTTAATCTCCCTCCTTCTCTAGTCTGTTACCCCTCATACTTACACTCTCTCTAACTTCTGTTTTTATTTCCGGAGTTGTTTTTTCTGTTTTCTTTTTGAATTTGTAAGTCTGATGAATTGGATCGTATTTACGATTCCAATGGAATAAATTATCACCATGGAATATTAGTGCTTAAGCCTTTTTATTATATCCTTACTCTGTCCTGGACATTGAGTTCTACCTGGATTCTATCCTCTTGAATTTTTATTCAAAAAAATATACATGTATGGGTATTTATATATTTTGCATATGTATGTATATTTACCACTAATATTAACTATATATATATATATATATATATATATATATATATATATATATATATATATATATATATATACTTTTAAGACTTTAGGGCTGGCCTATCATCAGGTGCTTGCTTGATCTGGGGTAACCACCATAAATTTGGAACTGAAACTGAGTTGTATTTCTCCCGTTTCTTTTCTAATGCCTAATTCCTATTTAATCCTGATCAGTTATTACTCGGCTATCGGATTAACAATTCCGGGACATTATCCATTACACCACCCGCACATCCAACCTTGCGGCACTTGGTATTCCCAAGCGGTCACTCATCTCGGTACTGACCAGGATCGACGCTGCTTAACCGGTGATCGTATTGATAATGAGAAAGTCTGAAGAAAAAGAAGAGCTACAAGGAAACACCTGCTAAGAATCAGAGACAACTGGAATTTCTGTGACACATAATCAGGAAAGAGGGTTTTCAGAATTTAACACTGGCGGGAAATACTGAAGGCAAGAAGAAGCAGCGCGTAACATCTATAACGTTTTTATAATATGAGGTGAAATGGAAATGATGCAATTTATGGGTTGTGAGCGTCTTGAACGGGCTTGCCCAATTAAAAAAAAATTACATTGTTCGCAAAGATTTTAGGTTAAGCCTCAAGTGTAAATTTTTAGAGTAAATTACTAAGCGAAAAAATATCATAACATCATCTTGCGGCCTCAACCGAGATTAAACTCACTTTGATTGGTGTAGTTCATAATCTTGTCAAATAGCTGAATTCTTCGTGCTTCGCTAGGGCAATCAAGGGTGATTTTTATCGTGACACCATCACTAAATAGATTGCCAACCAAGGCTCAAAGAGACTCCATTCACCCTCCACTAAGAGCAGGTTTGAATTCAGGGTTTTCCTTCTCCTAGACCAGTGGCCATCCAAGGCTATAGAACCCAGTCTGTCCTGCTATTTACCCATAGCTGGAGGGAGAAGAAAGAGGATTCACACCTTTCCCAAGGGTGTTAGCACGTAAGTAAATGTAATGGATTCGACTGGAATTCGAACTCGGCTCTCCGATTCCTCATTCCAAGCCGCTATCCATTACTCCACCGTGCCTCCTCGAAATATCATAAAGGCGCTAATTCATACCAGATGAGACATGTTTTAATCAAAATATTAATTACATTATTGGTCCTAAAATGGCCTCTCTTCAAGCTGTAAAACTAACGAATCAAACCCAGAAGTTGAATGCAAGAGATACAGGAGGAAATAGAAAATATATTGTAAGCAAATGGTTGGTAAGACAAAATAAGAAAGCTAAAGAATAAAAGTGACTTTTGAATAAACGCTCTTAAATAGGCACACCAGAAGGAGTCGTCAGTTATATAAATTGTTTTGGTTCATCAGGGAGTTTCGGGTCTTGCAACAGGATACACCCCATCACCAAGCCGACCCGAATCAGCAGAGATCAATCCCTGATTCCCCCTCCGCTATCAAACGCTAGCAGAGACTCTGGCCTTTATACTAAATTGGACGTAAGTAGACAACGTTTTCTACGCACTTGATTGGATGTTCGCAACAACCAATCCACTACAGGGAATGAATTTTTAAATAGTCCAAGGGGGACTGGCACCTTTTTTTTTCTTTATCGTATGGATAACAGCTTCAGTGGATAACCAAAGAGGTATTTTAACATTCTTAAACTTAAACACTGTTTGCCAAACAAGGTTTGGTATCAATTTTCGGTTTTGTTTTGTTAATTATCTACTCTAAAATTATATAACTTAAAACTACTTCTACGATCATGTATCTTTCCGTACATGACTGACAGATTTTTCCCCGCAGTAGGTTGCGGTAGACCAGTTGCCATTATGACCTGCTCTTGCCCATAGGAGAAGAAGAGAATAATTTTTTCCCGCAGTAGGTTGCCATTTCTTTCTGCGGTATACCAGTTTCCATTCAAGACAATATCCTGCTACTTACCCATAGGAGAAGAAGAGAATTCATACCTTTCCCAAGATTATTAGCACATAAGTAAATTCATGGATTCGACTGGAATTCGAACTCTGTTCTCCGATTCCTCAATCCGAGCCGCTATCCATAACTCCACCATACCTCCTCTAAAACTACCTAAACTTATAACATTTAAATGACTATTGTAGCCAATTATAATTACTGAAAATTTTTTTACAAAAGACAGGAAGTTGTGGAGAGCCATCATTTCCCACGTACTGAAAGGCTACAGTATATAAGATAAGAAGAGGTAAGTGAAGGTTAAAGAGATGCCATATGAAAGAAAAAGACCATTTAACATTTGTGGTAAAAGGGACTACCAACACGGTTCGAAACGCAACCTCAAATTCGACGGTCACTATACCGATATTATAACCATTAAGCCATATTGAGAGAAGGAAGTTTTGATCGCTTCGATATTCTTTCTCTCTTTTTGAAGATTGGCCGAGGGGGGGGGGTTCTGCTTTGAATGACCCGAGATTGCGTGTGCCTATATGTTAAGAGCGCCTTATCATGCGAAGGTCATGAACCTGGGTGACCTTTCAAAGACAGTCATTGAAATGCTAAGAAAATTAGTTCTTCTTCTTGTGTGGAAGTGAACAGAGGGTCTTGAAATATCAACGCTTAATTCTTCCTTTGATGCGCTTTACTCTTCCTTTCTTTCTCTCTCCCTTACTCGAACACCTCCTCCCTGTCTCTCCTCTCTCTCTCTCTTCCCTCTCTCTATATATATCTACCTCTTATTTACTTTTTCCTTTCATTTTTTTTCTTCTTCCTTTCTCTCTCTCTCTCTCTCTCTCTCTGTGTGTGTTTTTGTCTCTAGCTCTCTTCTCTCGTTCGTTCTCTCACTCTTTTCTCGATTCACACACACACACACACACACACTCCCCTCTCTCTCTCTCTCTATATATATATATATATTTATTTTATTTATTTACTTTATTATTCCCTTACATTCCATATTTTCATCTCTCTCCACTTTCTCTCTCTCTCTCTCTCTATCTATCTATCAATCTCTTCTATCTATCTATCTATCTATCTATCTTCATCTATCTATCTATCTCCGACTCTTCATATCTATCTATCTATCTATCTATCTATCTATCTATCTATCTATCCTATTTTATCTATCTATTTCCTTTTTTTCTTTTGTTTTTCTCGTTCTCTCGTTGCTCTCTTCTTCTCTCTCTCTCTCTCTCTCTATTTCTTTTTTTATATCTATCTATCCTCTTATTATTCCACCTCTTCTCTCTCTTCTTACCCTACTCTCTCGTTATCTTGTTTCTCTTTACTTCTCTCTCTCTCTCTCTGTGTATATTTATCTTTATCTCACTTTTTCTTATTTGTTCTTCCTTCCATTTCAATTTTTTTTTTTCCTTTCTCTTTGTCTCTTGCTGTCTCTCTGTCTTTCTATCAGTCTCTCTCTTTCTATGTTTTTTCTCTTTTTCTTCTGGTCTTTCTCTAATTCTCTTTGTCTCTCTCTCCTCCCTCCCTCTCTCTCTCCCTACCTCTCTCTCTCTCTCTCTCTCTTTCTTATTTATCTATCTCTATATTTATCTCTAACTTGCATTTTTTACTCGTTATTGCATTCCTTTTTTTCTTCCTCCTTTCTCATTACCCCAATTTCTTCCGTTCTATCTCTGATTCTCTCTCTCTTACTCTTTCTCTCTCTCTTTATCTACCTATCTAGCTATCCAGCTGTTATATTCCGTGCTAATAGGAATATATACTTGAAAAACAAGGTGGATAAAATAAGTAAAGGTTTATTGTAAAAACCAGTACAATAAGAATAAAGGTGACAGTTATGCACAAGGTCATCGCAAGTCAATCCAGTAGTGAGCGCTACTATTGGAAGGTCAGTAGTTCTTGTGTAAGTCTGAGTCATACTCAACAGATTCCAACTGGACTCCTGTAGTCCGTTGCCTTACGGATACTTATAGGCAGTTACTACCTATGATGTAGTCATTCATGGGGGTGACAGGTTATTCCATTACATCACTATTCATCCTCGGTCTGTTCATATCTATCTATCTATCTATCTATCTATCTATCTCAGTCAGTTTATATGTATCTCTTTATCGATCCATCAATCCATCTATCTATCCCAGTCGCTTCATATCTATCTATCTATCTATCTATCTATCTATCTATCTATCCCATCTATCTATCTATCTATCTCATTTATTTATCTTTTATATATATATATTTATATATTTATCTATATTTTTAGATATATTCAATCTGTTTATCTATTATCTATTTATCTCCATCTCTTCATATCTATCTATCTATCTATCTATCTATCTATCTATCTATCTATTCATATCTATCTATCTATCTCCATCTCTTCATATTTATCTATCTATCTATCTTTATATATATATTTATATATTTATCTGTTTGTTTAGATCTAACTCAATCTGTTCATATCTATCTATCTCTTTATATCTATCTATCTATCTATCTATCTATCTATCTATCTATCTCAGTCTGTTTATATCTATCTTAATCTGTTCATATCTATCTATCTATCTATTTCCGTCTCTTCATATCTATCTATCTATCTATCTATCTATCTATCTATCTGCGTCTCTTTATATCTATCTATCTATCTATCTATCTATCTATCTATCTATCTCAGTCTGTTTATATCTATCAATCTATCCTTTTTTTCTTATTTCTTTTCTTTCCCTCTCTATTTTCTTTATTATCCGTGTCTCACTATGTCGCTTTCTGTCTTATTTTTCCTTTCATTTACATCTCTCTTTCTCTCTCTCATTCTCTCTATCTCTCTCTACAACTCTTTGTATCATCTTTCTTTTTATGCTCTCTCTCTCAATTTCTCTCTCTCTCTCTCTCCTTCTTGATCTTAATCGCTTCTTTCTTTCGCCTTCACTTTTTCTCTATTATCCTTTCCGTATTGTTCTCTTTTCTCTCCTTTTCTCTTCATTTCTTCATCTTTCGTTCTTTCTTTCCTTTTCTTTCTCGCTTTCCTTCTCACTAACCTTCTCTCATATATTTATATTTTCCTCTTTTTTATCTCTTTTTCTTTACTACTCTTTCTATCTCTTTCTCTTATTCTCTTTTTCAACTTCTTTATCTTTCTTCCTGCTACTGTCTCTCTCTTTCTCCATTCTCTTTTCTCTTTCTCCCAACTTCACTATCTATCTCCCTTTTTAACAACATAGATAATTGTTATGGGACCTTACCCATAATAACGTAATGGACTATTCCATACGTAATAAATACTGCGCCTCAAGAGGAAGCGGGGTGTTCCGTCCGAAGTCGAGCGACCGGCTGATCAGTTGAACTCTCTGCCTTCGGGCGGGGAGGAACCCGAACGAGGCTACGCCGAAGGGCGAAGTCTCTTTCGGGGAGGTAAACCGACCCTGAACCAGTTTAAACGGGTTCAAAGGGCACATTTTTGGCCGAGTCCACGGGCTCGGAGCTCCCACGTTAAACCAGCCTTGTACCACATGATGCCCTCGTGGGGGGATGACTAAATACTGTTCAGTCTGAAGTCTGGAGTGAGGTCTGTCAGGAGTCTGTCAGTCAGTCAGAGCGAGTGAATCAGTCAGTGGAGTCAGAGGCAGTCCGAAACAGAGTCGCGTTCAGACAATTACTACAAGACATTGGAATAGTGATACTGGTCGAGACTACATTGTTCTCCCTACTAAACCTGATTGTTCGTACTAACACTTTCTACTTCTCTATATATATTCCTGTTTGTAATATATCCTTGTTATTCCATATCCATATTCGAGTTCTTTTTTATTGGTTCTACCTTTGGACTATCACCCGTGGTACAAGGACCTGGACCATAACAAGTGGCGACGAAGATTCGAACTAACACGTGAAGAACAAACAACAAAATCCTCTCTCGTCAATAAAACAATAATAAAAATAAGTAGTGACTAATATATATCTGAATATATTAGACTATACTGTTCATTAGTATTTGCTGACCCATTTAACTTTCTTCTTGCCATAACACGGCAGGTCGATACAAATCTCGAGTACTATGAATATGTACTATATAAACAACAGTCCTGGGTATGATGATAAACTACATCCGGCAGCAATGCCTCTGATCGGGAGATTGGAAGTTTTGAGGAGCGTGGAACCACGTCTTAATTGCTGTTGTTTCCAGATCCATCCTGACCTGGGATGGTAGCACCTGTTAGGGTCCCAGCTATGGGCAAATAATGAACCACGAAACAAAAACAAAACAGTGAGATAATAAAAAAAATACTTATTTATAGAAAAAATACCAACAATACATATTTATAGTAAAAATACTAGCAATACATTTTTTATATAAAAAAATGACCAATAATAAATATTTATAGTGTTGTGGATTCCGTGAATGGAATCCTGCACAAATAAATAAACAATGCCAGTAATTGATATAGAAAAATAAGTGTATTAAACGTAAGAATACAGACTTGAAGTGAAGATTAGTAGTCCAGGAATGCGGGTTAGTAGAAAGTATATGTACAAGTCTCTGTAAGTAAAGCCGTCATATATATATATATATATATATATATCTTGTATAACTCTCTGAGAACACCCTGTGTCTGTCTCCGTATCTCTAAACCTGTCTCAACGTATCTCAGTATTTAATATCCCACCCACGAAGAATATTTGTAGCACAAAGTCGAGTTTAAAGTGGGTTTCTCTGAGCCTGTAGGCTCGGCCAAAGATATACCCTTGAACCAGCCTAGACAGATTCAGGGCCTGTCTACCTCCCCGGACGAAACTTTGCCCTTCGGCAAAGCCTCGTCCGGGTTCCTCTCTGCCAAAGCAGAGAGTTCAACAGACGGCGAGACTGTATCGCGACGTGTCTCGGTATTTAATATCCCACCCACGAGGAATATATGTGGCACAAGGCCCGTAGGCTCGGCCAAAAATATACACTTTGAACCTGCCTAGAATGTATCTCGACGTTTCTCAACAGCAGGTATTCTCTCTGTCAGTATAAGTATACTTTGGACGAGTCCATCTTATATAAAAAGGGGCAAGTCCCACAACATATAGTAACATAAGCAACGATAGATTTTAAAAGCAAAATGACAAACAATACATCTTATAGCAAAATAACCAACCTAACATTTTATCTCTAGTTAAAGGCATACAATTGTGTTTCAAAATATGGTTGAAGCCATAAAATTGTGTTCAAAATATTTAGATTTCGGTATTAAATAATCCATATAGATGTTGATATGCCTCTAAACTAAATTAACCAAACCAAACCAACCTAATAAGCTGAAACTTGAATCTCGTCCAACATCTTGGAGGCCGTTTTTCCATGAGTGATGCTTTTTAACCGATTTGATCACGGAAACTACTGATGAGGCTGAGCTCAAATCTAGGCATAGATCTACATATTATTCACTGGTTATGCTAGAGTGTGCGCGTGTGTCAAGAACGCTGACATTCCGACCACGAGATCGGAGTTCGAATCTTACCATGGTTGTTATATAAAAATGGAGATTTCTTGATCATATCGGCCTGGGAAAACTATCCCAGCGTTTGGCACCGTTGGCAAGTGCCTGAAAACCATACCATGTGTTGATCCAAGCCTTGTGAGTGATTATGAGCATTGAAACTTTTGGAAAGCCATCGATAGTTGAGCTAGCACGAGAATTCACAACTCATAGTGACTGAGATTTTGAGCGCACAAGTTTACTTAACTGGGAGACGATCCCAGCGTTACGTACCGTTGGGAAGTGTCAGAAAACCATATCAGGAATTAACCCAAGCTTTGTGAGTGGAACGGGATAGTTGGTCAAAAGTCATCGTGCCCGAGGTTTTGAGTGTACTGGCGTTGTTTAAACTGCTAATCATGCCAGATTATGCACTCTCTTTCAGAAATTGTAACTAAGGTCTGCTCAGCATAATTGCAGTATGAATTATAGGTGAGCACTGTGGATTTTAAACAAACACAAATGAGTCTGAGCAAACATCTGCAACAGGGATCAGCTAACCATCCTAACAGACGAGTATGTTTGGAAGCAAAAGGACAAATGGTTACTTATCCTCTGCGATCTAATATGAGTAGGCGTAGTTAACGAAATTTTAAATGATGTTTTCGTATTAAATTCATATGAGCATTTTCTTTTATGTGATTGAATTACTGTCTAATGTTTGTAAAATCCATAATCAATATTTGAATTTTTAAATGAGATTATTTGATTAATACTTTTTATGAATTTTTGTTACATTTTATCATGACCAGTGGATGAGACTTACAATAAACAGTCTGCATCAATTGCATAGGAGTAAAGCAAGGAATCACGTTCCAAGCGAATACTTGTAGACTCATGTATAAAATAGATAGATAGATAGATAGATAGATAGATAGATAGATAGAAAGAAAAAAATACAAATAGACAAACGAACGAACGAAAGAAAGAAAGAATGGGAAACAGATGAGATAGATAGATAGACAGAGAAAAATAGAAAAATACAAAAGACAAAAGAAAGAAAGAAAGAAAGAAAGAAAGAAAGAGGGGAAACAGAGATGAGATAGATATATAGATAGATAGAAAAGAGACAAAAGAAAGAAAAGAAAGAAAGAATCAAAAGAAAGAAAGAAAAAAAAGGGAAACATAGATAGAGAGAGAGAGAGAGAAAGAGAAGAAAGAGGGACAAAGAAAAAAAAGAAAGAAAGAAAGAAAGAAAAGAAAGAAGAAAAATACATAGATAGAGGAAGATAGATAGATAGATAGATAGATAGATAGATAGATAGAAAAAAAGAAAAAACAAAAGAAAGAAAAGAAAACAAAAGAAGAGAAAGAAAGAAAGAAAGAAGAGAAAGAAAGATAGATAGATAAGAAAGAGAGAAAGAAAGAAAGAAGAGAGATAGATAGAG
>CAHIKZ030005210.1:2775000-2777500 GCA_903632075.3 Acanthosepion pharaonis
AGAAGCATTATCTGGTTTAATCCACCATATAACAAAACTGTTAAAACGAACATAGGCAAAATATTCCTAAACTTAATAGAAAAACACTTCACTGAAGAAAACAAATTATCAAAAATATTCAACAAAAATAACGTAAAGATCAGCTACAGCTGTACAAAAAACATAACAGAAATAATTAAAAGCCACAACAAAAAAATGACAACCTACAAAAATGTAACCAAGGATCCAATATGCAACTGCAGAAACAGAACAACATGTCCACTCCAAGGAAATTGCCAACTTACGAACACTATATACATGGCCAAGGTAAGTACAAACAACAACACTATGCACTACATCGGTGCCACCGAAGGCCCATTCAAAATGAGGAATAACAATCACAACCTTTCATTCAACAACAGGAAATATTCGAACAGCACAACACTTTCTACATACATATGGCAGCAAAAAGACAAAAACATCACACCAACAATAAGTTGGGAAATATTGAAAAAAGCCCCTGCCTACAACAACATTACGAAAAAATGCCTACTTTGCCTACACGAAAAAGTAGCAATAATATCACACAAACCGCAAAAGAACTTACTAAACAAAAAATCAGAGATAATCTCCAAATGTAGGCATGAGAACAAGTACCTATTATCCGAATTCATACCAAACGGATAAAACAAACAAACCACCAACAATCACAATTTAATTTCTGTCTCCAATCCCTTGAAACATTACTATCACATCATACCATATAAACCCATTATTAAATTAAATTGAACTACCCTCTCACCCAGCACATTGAATATTAAACTAAACATCACCATATAAATTAACCAACAAGGATTACAAATTTCTACCTGTTACATATACACAGTCACCAAAAACAAACAAATAACCAGCTTTAAATATAACAAATAAAGCCCTATTTTTTTTTTTTTTTTAAATTTTAAAAAAAAAAAAAAAAAATTAAAAATAAATATAAATAATAATAATCTTTACCTATCATAATTTTACACAAACCCCACCACACGCATATACATACATGCGAGGAAATATTTTCCAGCTGGAAAATACATATGACATGTACAGTACACATCAACGAGACATTTCCGTCACACTTCCAATGTTTAGATTTCAACATTTCAACATACAAATGCGTATGTATAGATATAACACCACCCGTATACACACATGTGTCATAGCCGAAACTGCCCACATATGTTTATATATGTATGAGTCCCGACGGACGACCAAGTGTGTATATGTGTCTGCATACATCGATGTTTGCGTTAGTACGATGAATGAAAAACGACGAAATTTCCCCCACCACTTCCACAATAACACCAATACACGCAATCTACATAAACCCAAATTTTTAAAACATTAATCAGTTTGTCTGACGATCGCTAAAGCGTGAAACCCAGGGTCACAAACTCACATCTATCCAACCAAATATGTTAGCTCTATCTCTGATATTGAGCGCTTTCTAATAAGTACCGCGCATATAATATATAAATAATTATACATATATATATTTGTTTATATTTATATACACTTTCACATATATATATATATATATATATATATATATATATATATATATATATATATAAGTAATTCAGTTCGAGTCTGAAAGTGACCTCAACAGGATGCAGAAAGCACTGGACGGCCGTTTCGTCCTAGATTTGGGACTCATCAGCAGTGCGCATCCACTTCCGAGAATTGAAACCAGTTAATAATTTCTATCACTTGTATATCATTGCTTGAACCGGCTTCTAATGCTCAAGTTTGAGTGATAGTAGTCGTGACTCCTGGGGACACAGTCCTATGGTTAGAGAGAACCTCGGTTGAGTTCCACCACGGAATATGCGAGCGAGCGAGCGAGCGGCGCTATATTGAGTCTGATTCGCTACCTATTCGTCTCCGAGGCTCGTTGGAACAGTTGGTATGACGTTTGCTTGATGATGTGATTGTCTGGGTTTCCAAATCTCAGTGTTTTCTACATTCTGTTGAGGTTTCTGTTTTTTATAAAAAAAAAAAAAAAAATATATATATATATATATATATATATATATATATATATATATATATATATATATAAAAGAACAACATATGTTGGCCTGCTGTATATTTATGAGCGCTCTTAAATTTTATAACACTGTAAAAATAATATCTACTTCTGTTCATAAATACTTGTTGCAAAATAAAAATGCTTACATTTGATAAAATCCATCAGATCGCCGGTCGGCTGAGATAAGTTTTAGGAGTAGATAGATTCACTTACCGCCCGGTTCACACGCCTTCTCTGTATTTTTAACCAGAGTAGATGCTTACATAATGTTTGGATTTCCGGTTTCCTAAATTCTTCTCATTTTCTTTCACTGTCAGTAGCCTCTAGCGCCGTAGTGGCATTATCGCCTTGCTTGGGATGAAATAATCAAACATACATACATATATATATATATATATATATATATATATATATATATATATATATATATATATATAT
>CAHIKZ030005210.1:2782500-2790000 GCA_903632075.3 Acanthosepion pharaonis
CTCAATGATACATTTCTCTGTGCGCATAAAAAAGATTTCTCAATAAATTTCTGCATTTGCCTCTGATAAAAGGAACGAAACGCATCTACATAAAAGATTTTCCTCTTGTCATTTAGTTTACATATATATATATATATATATATATATATATATATATATATATATATATATATATATATATAAAGAAAGAACAGTAAGATATAAAATCCGGTGTTCTTATAGATATTTTTATTTTTACAAAATAGTGCTCAATGTAAATTTACAGAGCATTAATATTATAAATTAATTGATTTAAATCAATTAATTTATAATATATATATATATATATATATATATATATATATATATAGTTTAAAAAACTAGGTAATCCGTATTGGGTAAACCCAAGGAGGATAAAATCCAGAGAGCTCAATGTAAATCGAGAGCAAATAATTTAAATAAAAACAGACCACTTTAAGGTTCCATGTAATAAATTACTGAGCAGTCCTTTTAAAAGGGCTGTGGTGAAATAATTTATTACATGGAACCTTAAAGTGGTCTGTTTTTATTTAAATTATATATATTAAGAAATGGACAAAGTCCGACAATTTACTTATTAAATACATTTTTATGTTTAACGTTCTTTTTTATAGATACAAGTATTTAAGTAAATGCTCTGTTTATAATAAACAGTATTAAATAACATTTACCGACCTGAATGTTCGAGAAATTTTCATAGAAAATATTCGTCCTTTGACAGGATTCGAACCTGCATCCTATACGGAACCGTCATTTACGCTGACGTGCCTTACTTTCTGGCCGGTCGGTTTATCATAAACAGAGCATTTACTTAAATACTTGTATCTATAAAAAAGAACGTTTAACATAAAAATGTATTTAATAAATAAATTGTCGGACTTTGTCGATTTCTTAATATATGACGTCATTTGTTTACATTTGATACGCCAGAGCAGTTATGAATGTACGAGATTCATGGAAGATTGAAGTTTATAAGCAGTAAATTCGACCTTGTCTACCGAACGCTCCTTTGTGGCAGGTCGGTAAGGCATATATATATATATATATATATATATATATATACATAAATTAAATGACAAGAGGAAAATCGGCCTCAATGTGCTGACCATGTTTGTAAAATAAAACGTTCCTGTGACTCTAGATACGCATAATTAGCATTCAGTTAAAAGTAAAAATCAAATCATCCTTTATAATGGCTAAAAGTATAGCCGAAACTGCTCGGGTATGCAGAAGATTCGGACATTTTCTACATAATTATGCCACCCCCCGCAAAAAAAATACAAGAAAAATTAAATAAAAATCTTAACCGCAGCACCTTGTCGGACTTTTTTTAACGAAACTGCCATAAGAATACACAATAATATATATATATATATATATATATATATATATATATATATATATTTAACAATAAAAATATTAAAATCTTCAGACACACCGGGTTGTAGATTAATATTCTTTCGTTTTTATTATTATTATTTCATTTAGATTCCTCGACTAGTTTCGGCTAAAATGGCCATCATCAGGAGAAGAAATATTTCTGCTTGCTGATAGCAATGGACTACAGAAGTGAATGTCTGGAGAAAATGAACTTTTGTCTGTAGTTTTCATTTGTTTTGTTTTGTTGTTTTTTTAAGTTGTTATTTGTGATAAGAGCTGGATGGATCTATGCTGCTCTGAATTCCCTGGTCAGTTTGACAGTTTTATTGGTTCCTGGAGAGGGAATGTGTCTCTGTTAAGTGTGTGTGTGTGTGTGTGTGTGTGTAATTTGGTTCTTAGGGAGTGAGTGAATATGATATGTGTAAGCGTGTATATTGCTGTGTGTGTGTGTTATCATTTTGGCTCATATATCATATATATATATATATATATATATATATATATATATATATATATAACCCACTGCAAGACATGCAGACATTTTCTTGCATGATGACCGTGAATGCACTTGTATCTCCTATTTTAGTCCCTCCAGGTCACAAGTGGTTAAGCTAGTCTTCTTGTTATCCGAGGTAATGTGAGTGACTGTTGTTCACGGCCCCTCTTTGTTATGGTCCTTTTCAAGATACCTTACAGTCTAGTTTTTGGGGGGGGGTTTTATCGTGTTTGGACCGGCCTTTGACATTTATCCAATCCCAATTTTTTTTCCCGCTTCCTCGCGCCTCTAGCGAGTGAGTTACTCGATTCTGTCTGACGACAGAATAAAACGTCCATTCTCATTTTTATGAGGTAGACGATACCTTGCTAACACACTTTTAATTTCTTTTTAATTGTTTAGTTGAACTTTTATTTGATTTAATGGCTTCTCATGAAAAAAAAAATATAACAGTATATATATATATATATATATATATATATATATATATATATATATATATATATATATATATATATAAGTGAATATAGAAGTCAACACTTAGAGTCGACAGTCTGTTTCATGCTAGATGCAATCGTCAAGCCATATATATATATATATATATATATATATATATATATATATATACTGTTATATTTTTCTTATGCAGTTCTGAGGATGAAAACGTAAAATTTTCGGAAGTACTCGCCCTACAACACCGCTTGTGATATAGTCAGTGCTGTGATGTGCGTGTAGTGTAATGGGTAAAGTGTCAGAATTAGAAATCGGAGAGAAGAGTACCAATGAACTTTGCCTTAAAAGCATGAAGAAGTATTCAAAGTTCACCGTATGGTATATGTTTTCTGTATGTCCCGTGTACAATAATGCAGGTAAGCTTTCGTCCCTCTTAAAATATCACCTCATCATCATCCTTAGTCTCATCATCAAACTTTTGAAGTTATCATCTACAAGAAAGTTGTTAATCACCTCGACAGCAACAACTTCATGTGCGACAAACAGTATGCTTTTCGCTCTTTCTTGTTCACTGCTGATGTCTTAAATATCATTACGTATAGAATCAGTAAGACACTTGATAATAAACACTATCTCGATAGCATTGGATATTTCGAAGGCCTTATTAACGTGAAATTATATTAAAAATAATAAAAAAAGAAAAAACCAACACTTAATGATATTAACTATGAACACGGCCACAATGTGCTAACTGTGTTGGGAAAATAAAACATCTCCATAACACTAAAAACATACACACAACGTACACACACAATTAAACTGAAAAAATAAATTCATCCTTGATGATGGCTAAAAGTATAGCCGAAAACGCTCGGAATTATAGAATATTTAGACAGTTCCTATGTACT
The DNA here is from genome assembly GCA_903632075.3 of Acanthosepion pharaonis. Classification (NCBI taxonomy): domain Eukaryota; kingdom Metazoa; phylum Mollusca; class Cephalopoda; order Sepiida; family Sepiidae; genus Acanthosepion; species Acanthosepion pharaonis. The sequence continues at coordinate 2,785,756 of CAHIKZ030005210.1, forward strand.
CTATGTCCAAAAAAGAAAACACTTGTTCAAACACAAAAAAAAATTGAATTGTGTGTGTGTGTGTGTGAAAATATATAGAAAATAGAAAGAACTCGTTAGGTAAATAATCCAAAGTTCTTTAGTATTTTCGTTATTATTTAAAAAAAAAAACAGCGCTCGATAAATATTTATTTAAAAATATGATTCATCGCTACATAAGAGTTCTCATGTTTCAAAACAAGAGCCGAAAACTTCAATATAATTATTTGAATTAAATTTAATTAAAGTACCAAGCTCTGTTCCATCTTCAAGCGAAATTTGTTTTGGAATAACTCTTGGTACTTAAATTTAATTCAAGTAATTATATTGAAGTTTTCGGCTCTTGTTTTGAAACATGAGAACTCTTATGCAGCAATGGAATCTAATTTTTAAATAAATAATTATATATATATATCGCCCGATGAGCTGACTTTCTTCTCATAGTGAATGGAAGAGTCTATGTTCACCAATGGAAGAGTCTATGTTCAACAATCCAAGAGTCTATGTTCAAGAATTTAGTGTAGCAGTCGTCTTTCTACTCAACGCTTTCCCAAAAATCTGTGAGTGGAGAACATCAACTTCAAACGTGTTCCAATTGACGGCAATTTAATTTTTTATCACCTCTATGGAATAAAGTGTCGATATCTTTTGAAAATCTTTTGGACATGCCGCGTATGTGGTTCGTTGTCGTAGTGATCGGAGAAACATCCTTTCTGGAGTCTATTCCAGAAAATGACAGTCCTTGAGACGAATTTGACTGAATGGAACTAACATCTTACTAAAGGAATTCGAAGGGAACGAGGATGATTCGACCCTGTGTACGTAACATGGTCAGTCCAAGATGTAAAGGTCTGAACTGGGGGGACTAAGGAATGTAGCTCGTCTGAGGAATGTAGCTCGTCTTTTGGGGGGTGATCTTATATAAAGGACACTTTAACGACGCAGTAAGCACAGATTAGCTTTATCGTTCAGATAACACGCCATTTTAAACGAGCCGAGGTGTTCTTCTTGCCATCATGACAATGAGAAACCTCTTTAAATTATAGCTGACAAGAGTAAGAAAGAACTTTTTTAATTTGACTTTAATGCAATCTTTTTATTATTTTCAAATCAGCTAAATGTACAGTAAGAGGCCAAAGAAAATGGACGTACCAATAGAAATGATGTACAAAATATAAAGCTTATTACATTTGTATTTACATTTATTAAAATGCCTAAGCATTGTTCTGGCTTCGAGAAAGACCAAGTCGATGCTTTTCTTGATCTTAGGTTGTCGAATAGATCGATAGCTGATAAGATTAATCGAAGTGTGTCATGTGTCAGCAAGTTAATCAAAAAGAGAATTCAAACTGGAATATATGATAGATGTAGCGGATCTGGCTGACCGCTAAAAGCTACCGACAAAGAAGATAGAAAATTGGTTCGTCAATTCAAAAAAGATCGATTCACAACAACACGAGATGTTTCCAAAGCGGTTAATTTGGCGGTTTCTTCAAGAACAGTCAGGCGTAGTCTTCAAGCAAAAGGCATTGTTTTCAAATACATAAAAAAGAAATCTTTCGTATCTAGAAAAAAATCGACGGACACGTTTGGCTTAGTGGAAAATTCAATTACACTGGACTAAATCTGATTGGGTAGATGTTATGTGGAGTGACGGGAGCCGCTTTACTCAAATACGTGTTTGGTGTACACTCGGTGAAACGAATATTACAGTGACTACAAAGGGCACAGTTAAACACAATAAAAAAATCAATGTTTGGGGTCCATTCTCAGCAACAGGATTTGATAATTTGTACAAAATCAAGGGAATTATAAACCAACATCAATACCACAACATTCAATGAATTCTATTACTCACATGTCTTGGTAAAAATACAAAAATCGACTTTCTATGAGTGCGTCCATTTTTTTCCCTCTTACTGTATTTTAAAATTTAGAAATTCATTCTAAAATGAGTATTTGTCAATTTTTTTGTATTATTTTGTCGTATTATTTCTTGAATTATTGTACCCATAATAATATCTATATCAACCAATATAAGAAAAATAGTTCGAAATAATACAAGAATACTAATTTTAACGTATGCGATTTCAAAGGGTTTAAGCTTACAAGCCGAATTAATACAAAAATATTTTCTTTTTCTTCCTTAAGAATGGAAAAATGACAAACGAACTTTAATACTCTTTATTCCATTTGTTTACAAACTGAAGAACATAATATACGTAGATAAATTTGTTATTTAGTATGGAAGGATTACCCCCCAACTGGTCTGCTATGAGATTTCTCTACACCCGCGCTAGGTAGTATTGTATAAAAGAAAACAACATAAACTCTCTGTCTCTTGTTTTTTTTGTTTGTTTTTTTTTTGGGGGGGGGGTTTACTTTGTAACCACAGAACGCTGCAGCAACAAGACGGACTCCTTTCCCGCTGGAGAGACTTCTTGATTTCTTAGTTTCACCCAAACCACGCGGCGCACGCGCAAATACAAACATACACACATACACATACATACATACACACATACATACACATACATACATACACATACATACATACATACATACATACATACATACATACATACATACATACATACATACATATAAAGAGTTCGCCAAAAATATGTATACACACTTCAGGAAAGGAAAAACTTTTCTTTAGTAGTTTTTAGAATTTAACCAATGGGGGAAACGTAAAGGATGTTGTGTATTGCAGAAAACTGACTTCATTGGCGGCAGGGTTAGACAAGAAATTGGAAATCCACATGCAGCAATCCCATTCGACATTTTGGCCAACTTTGCCCAAGCAGGAGTTTGCCGTACTAATAAATGTCTGGAAGCTAAAGGCCACCATTTTGAGTAACTCTTGTGAGTGTAGAATCCAAAAGTAATCTAGTGATGTCTGAATAAATTTAGTATTACAATATCTATACAAGTTTTTTTCATTCCTGAAGGGTGCATACATTTTTTGACGGACTCCTCTCTCTCTCTCTCTCTCTCTCTCTCTCTCTCTATCTATCTATATATATATATATATATATATATATATATATATATATATGTGTATTTATTTGATAAAAATAATTTTTCAAACATATCTTGTTAATTAATATTTGGTTGAATAATATCGACAACTTCTGTATATCAGATTTTTTTACTAACTTTTTAAAAATTTCCGATAAGTTGTTTAGGTAATCGGTAAAATTTCCAAAATTCATTTTTATTTTTATTTTACATTATTTTTCTCGAGTATATTTGAATGTAGCTCTGGGGGTTGTTGTAACACATGAGAAGTAGCCTACATTAAATAATCCGGGTGTCCATAAAGTTCGGGTGCACTTTAAAAAATTTATAACTTTATTTGTATTTGCGATAGGAATAATCTGTAAAAAATGTTATAAAGTTTAAGGTACCTAGTTTTAAGTACCGCTAAAATAACTAATGTGATTTCAGGCATTACTGAAAATCAGTTGGCAAATGTTTTCCGTGAACTGCAAAATCGTATTACCCTTTGTATTGCTAATGATGGAGGACACGTGGAAACTTAAATAAAATTTCAATAAAACTTTAAAAAATATAAATTTTCTTCTTTCTAATCCTTTTTACAAATTATTTCTATCGTAAATACAAATAAATTTACAAATTTTTTAAAGTGCACGCGAACTCTATGGACACCCTGTATTTTTCCATAGGGGATGGTATGTATATTGATATTTAAGGGGGAAAAAGTACATCAAATTGAAGTTAGACCGTTGAAAGGACATAATCTTGAGTGATTTAAAATTGGTTCCAGAAAACCTGAGAATGCCGGAATTAACCAAAAATAGTTACAGGAACATACATTCATTCATTTAGCGCATTTTGCACCGCGGCTGTGGTCACCACTCTCCACCATCTCACAATTGTGTTTCATGGTGATAATTAAGATGGCCAGACAATATGGCGCCATCTCGGCCGTACCAGCAAGATACAAAGGAATACAGGACATTATATTTAGGGATGGACTGGCTACAGGATTTATCAGAAAGTTTTCAGTTTTCATAGACAACCGTCTCCGGGTATTTTGTCTGGAATTACTTCCATAGATCGTTCCGTGTTTTGATTATGACCGCAAGGCAGCGGAAGATTAAAATCAGGATTTACCTTCCCCTAGATACACGTTATGTGTATGTTTTAGTGTCTTGTAGGGATGTTTTAATTTCTGAACGGGGTTAGCACATTGTGGCC
>CAHIKZ030005210.1:2795000-2862500 GCA_903632075.3 Acanthosepion pharaonis
ATTTTTAAGTATAGTTGCGTTTTCAACGAGGATTTACTGGAATTGAGTACGCGGGCAGGCATGTTGTTTTAAATGTCTAAAAATGTTAGAGTTATCATTTAAATGTAGAGTCAAATGCCGTGAAAGCGAGTTTGTGGTGTGACCAACATAAATATTATTTAATCCGTTGGAGATACAATCTCCCAAAGGACACTTGAGTTTGTAAACTATGTTGGTTTTCTGCAAATCACGGGGAGGGGGGAAGAATCATTGCGAAGAGTTAAGTTGGATATACTAGATTTAGATTTGTAGATGATTAACCTAATTTTTTTGCTAGGGTCTGTTGTGGATATATTAGTATTTACTAAATTTTTAGTATATTTTCATCTTGTTTATACTTAGTATGCATTTGACTACGATAAATAAAATGAATCATTCATACAAAAAGTAAATTAGTCAAGTTAATGCTATAAAATGGTGAAATCCCTTAGCTAACAAATTTTAATGATGCATTAACCTACTAATCACTCAATGAATGCTATGAAAAAATTTCTCAAATTGCCTTTTTAGTAACAAAACGCACTCACTTAAATGTTCAAAAAAAAATTCAACCTTAGCGTTGCGACTGCACGCTCCAAAAGTCTGTATCCATTAAAAAAAAAAAAAAAAACGTATTTCGATTCGCATTATATTTTCGTTTCAGATGCTACCTAAATTTTACCAAAAACAAAATAATTACCATGCCTGAAGATGACTGAATAAACAGTCGAAAGTACTTGCGTATTTAAGAAAGACCTTATACAGCTTATATATATATATATATATATATATATATATATATATATATATTAATCCTCATCGGGGGAACCTGAAGAAAAAAAAACAAAATGAATTTTCTTCTACTTCCTCCTTTCAGTAGGCTTTCAGATAACTTGGCGGTGACATCTCATCTACATAATATATATATATATATATATATATATATATATATATATATATATATATATATATATATATATATATATATATATATATATATATATATATATATATATATATATGTTCAGTAATTATCTTTACAGATTTTTTTGAGCCATATTTATTAGACAAAAACATTTGTAAATATTTTACAAAGAGGGAACAAAAACTAAATGTCGATAAGCATATTTGATACGCAGTCTATTCAATATGGCCTCCTTCTGTGTCAATAATGCTTGCTGAATGACTCGCATGAGACACGGATAATTACTGAGGCATTTTGTCCCATTCCTTCCGAAGTTTCATCTTCAGGGACCCCAAACTGTCGTGGGCTGAAACAATAACCTTGTTTTATAACCTCAGTGTCATGATCGAAACGCTAACATTCTAATAATTAAAATAGAAATATTCGTTTACTTTGGTCAACCCGCGGAACACTTTTTCAGGTACTTCCCATCAGTACTGTATGCTGGGATTGACACCAAAGTCTGATATTATCAAGAAATCACCTCTTTAACCCAACCTCGCTAACCCCTCGACTACGCACCCAGAATGAGTCCTATTAGTTTTATTTTATTTTTGTTATATTTAATACTTATTTCTATATTGTAATTGAACCATACGCCTACTGACGTCAATGGCTAATGGACATGCTTTCGTGGGCTCTTATAATGATTGATGAGACTCTAGGCAATTAATGGAAAAGGTCAGGCTTTTATCAGCATTTCGATCGTGTAAATCGATACGAAAAACAGGTAAACATTTTTATGGATTATTGGATGTTCGTTTGTCATTAGACGATGAACAAAAGTAATGTTCGATTTTAAGTTGCATCTCTTATATCGTAACATATTTTTAGATTTGTCTCACTGCCTTCAGCTCATGCGTGCTTATAGTTGGTATTGTTGTGGTCACGTGATCGAAGTTTGAGCTTGATCTCTCCATTTTTCTTGCTGCTGCTACAGTGTAAACATGGCCTCTTCTCTAGCAGTGTGCACCAAGGAGGAATAATAATAATTGAATACTCTTAAGTGGATAGTTTATGTAAAGAAAAACGAGGATTGGTCCAAGAAGCGACCCCTGAGGAAGACCTGCGTTGATTTATATTATTATTAGTGGTAGTAATAGTAGTAGTATTAAGGTATATATGAATTTTACAATATGAATTTATCAGAATTTCTTAGATGACGAGATTATCCATGTAATAGCCAACCCCAAAGTGCAACATGGACTATTACTAGGTTGGTCAGAAATTATCGAAATTTGAGCTCGATCGTGCTAGTTATCTTGCTATTGTTACAGTGTAAACATGGCCGCTCCTTTAGCAGTGTGTACCAAGGAGGAATATTAATAATTTAACGCTCTTAGATAGATCATTTAAGTAAAAAGAGGATTGATCCAAGAAGCGACATCTTGATTTATATTATTATTAGTAGTAGTAGTAGTAGTAATCATGGTAGCATGGTATGTGTGGATTTTACAATATGAATTTATCAGAATTTCTTAGATGAGATTATCCATGCAATAGCCAACCCCAGAGAGCAATATGGACTATTACTAGGTTGACCAGAAAGTCCTGACTCACTTAGGAATCGGGAAGAAAACAACAAATCTTGATCTCTGGTGAAATTTCCAAGGCATACTGCATTCCGAGCTTGTTCCAAACGATCGTGCCATCAGTGCTAAACTCTATTGCCAGCAGCAAGACAAACTAAAGAAGAGGTATCCTGCTTTGATCAATCAAGGGCAGTCTTTGTTTCAGCAAGACAATGCGAAGCCACACGGTGCCAGCTTGACTAAGGAGAAGTTCAAAAAGATGGAAGGGGTTGAGATTCTTTCACATCCACCATTCAGCCCTGGTGCTGCTCCGAGTGACTATGGCCTATTCTGCCCAATGACACAGGTCGTTTGCGGACAGAGATTCAACACTTTTGATGAAGTGAAGGAAGCTTATTTACAGTTGTTGTTATTATTATTATTATTATTATTATTATTATTATTCAAAGCCAGCGGATTGGTATCTGGGACAGATTCGGATGCTGGCAGAAGATCGACGAGAATGACGGACAAAAGAGTTCAGAACTCTGGTTTAATATCAGTTCTCCTGTACGGCATATGGCTGTAGTAATCATGGCGCATATTTTTCAGTGCTTTCTTCTCGAATCGAAAAATACAAATAGTCAGTCCAAATACAATGAGACCGATCGAACTTGTCAATAGATTACATTAACCTTCGATTAGATAGAAAGCTGAAATCCGAATACTTTATTACTTACCATAATACATAACTTTAAAAAAAATTTCCCTAGAGCGTATTCATTAACATCTGCATTTTATCATTTTATTTTCAGTTTTTATTGCTTATATTCAGTTGTCTGTTGCTCTTGAAAAATATTTTTTTTCTTCAGAGCGTTAGCTTTGGAACAATTGTCTGAGATAATCCAGAAATTAGCTTCTGAAGACGTAAACATGTAACAAAACAAAAAGCAAGAACAAACGGAGTCTATATTTTCTATTGTTGTCGTAACGATCAGTTTAGTGAATTTCAATCTGATTGGTTCTGTAGCGGTATTGATTATTTCTTTTGATACAATATTGGTTTTCGTCGAAAAGAATGAAAAGGCGTGGAAATTGACGATTTTCAAATGCTGTGAAAAATTGTTAACAAAGTTGTAATGATGTTTCAGATTCATATATTCATGATTGTATGATTTATGACCAACATCTCACTTTCTTTCTCCCACACACTCTTCTATCTATCTATCTATCTATCTAGACAGACAGACAGACAGACAGACAGAGATTAGAATGTATCTCATACAGTGGTGAGACCTTCACCAGATAATTGAACACAATACCAAGTAAATTCTTTAAGAAACATATGATTATGATCCGGTATGTAATTTTGTTAAAATAATAATAATCACTTATTTTCGATATATATATATATATATATATATATATATATATATATATATATATATATATTCTGTGAAAATGTCTCGGACATTCAGGCCGGTAAATGTTGTTTAATACTGTTTATTATAAACAGAGCATTTACTTAAAATATTTGTATCTATAAAAAGAATGTATAAACATAAAAATGTCTTAAAATAATTGTCGGACTTTGTCCATTTCATAATGTGTGACGTCATTTGCTTACATTTCATACGCCATGAGCAGATATGAATGTACGTGAGAGATTCATTGATGATTGAAGTTTAAATACAGTAAATTCGACCTTGCTAACCGAACGCTCCCTCGTGGCCAAATCAGTAAAGGCACGTCAAGCTAAATGCCGGTTCCGTATAGGATACAGGTTCGAATCCTGTCGGAGGATGGATATTTTCTGTGAAAATTTTTCGGACATTCAGGCCAGTAAATGTTGTTTAATACTGTTTATTATAAACAGAGCATTTACTTGAATAGTTGTATCTATAAAAAGAATGTTAAACATAAAAATCTCTTAATATATATATATATATATATATATATGTGTGTGTGTGTGTATATAAGTAAATATAATTATTTATATATTATATGCGCGGTACTTATGAGAAAGCGCTCAATATCAGAGATAGAGCTAACATATTTCATTGGATTGATGTGAGTTTGTGACCCTGGGTTTCACGCTTTTGCGATCGTCAGAGTTTGTCTGACGATCGCAAAAGCGTGAAACCCAGGGTCTAAACTCACATCAATCAATATATATATATATATGCGCGGTACTTAGTGGAATGTGCTCAATATCCGTGATGGAGCTAGCATATGAAACTACTACCCATGCAACACAGACACACACACACAGATATATATATATATATATATATATATATTTCAGTCTATCTACCTACCAAACTACTTATCTACCAGACTTTTTCTTTCTTTCTTTCTATCTATCTATTTATCTATCTATCTATGTCAGTCTCTTCATTATCTATCTATCTATCTACCAGTCTGTTTCTTTGTTCTTATCTATCTATCTATCTCTGCCAGTCTGTTCATATATCTATCTATCTATCTATATTTCTATATATATATATATATATATATATATATATATATATATATACCACACACTCACTACTCTCTCTTCTCCCATATACACATATACATATGCACAGGTCTACAAGAGCTCAATTTCACTCGAGACCTCAAGTGGAACTCATACGATGTCTGATCATAATGAAGTCGCCATTTAGTGTTCTTTGAATTAACCTGCTTCTGAAGCCATACACTTTATCAAATCGTTGTTTCCATTAATTGAAAGATGTCTGGAACTCCTTTTGTCCTGTAGTGAGAAACTGCCTCGTCGCATTCTCCTGGATTTCCTCGACGTCTTAAAATCTTCTTCTCTTCAAGCGGGATTTGATTTTTGGAAAGAGGGAAAAGTCTCAAGGGGCGAGATCTGGAGAACATGGTGTTTGTTGGACCTGTAGAATATCATGCTTGGCCAAAATCTGTTGCACAAAAAATAGTCCACATGGAACCTCTATAATATGGTGAGACGACCACACTGTACACACTTTCCTTCCAAGTACTGCTATAAACAACGGAAGTGAGAGAGAACATTATAACTTTTTCTGCATGCACGACAGAGTTCAAGGTTTCTCTGTGCCAAGAAATTTCATACTTTAGCTCATTTACCATAGCAATAGTCCTGAGAGACTTTTTTTATAATACATCGTGCACGCGATTTATTGCTAACGTTGTTGGGAAAATAGTCGGCTAATTCCAACGCTCCAGAAAGTATCTGACTCCTTTTGCCATGCTCTATCGTTACAAGAGTCAGATTAGACGAAAAATAGAACATTGCTACCATATCTGAGCCTCTTTCGAATGGACGCAACGTCGCAAGGCTATCGCTATTTCCATGGCAAATGTTCAGGTGAATACTCCATTCTTTAGTTCCGCCAGTTCAGATTTTTATATATAGGACTCGCCAAACTACGCCCACGGAGTAGAATCATCCACATTACATTTGTATTCCCATTGTAAGGAAGAAGTTTCATTCAGAGAGCTTTTTTTTCTCAAAGAACAATGATCCTAATCTGCAGAGGAAATGCTACCTGATCAATGATAACTTGCCTGTTTACTATTACCATCGCTTGAACTTCATGAATCTTCACATCAGTGGAGGTTGACGGACAACCTAATCCTTCTTTGTGCGTCAAGCTTGTTTGGCCAGTTTTAAACTTCTCGATCCACGCTCCTCCTTGGGGAACACTGCTAAAGGAGCGGTCATGTTTACACTGAGACAACAGCAAGAAAACTGGTACGATCAAGCTCAAACTGATGACTTTCTGGCCAACTAAGCAATAGTACTTGTTGCTCTCTGTGGCTGGCTATTACATGGATAATCTCATCATCTAAGAAATTCTGATAAATTCATATTATAAAATTCACATATACCATACTACTACTACTATTACTACTACTACTACTACTAATAATAATAATAATAATAATAATATAAATCAAGGTGTCGCTTCTTGGATCAATCCTCTTTTTACTTTACATAAATGATCTACCTAAGAGTATTAAATTATTATTATTCCTCCTTGGCACGCACTACTAGAGGAGCGGCCATGTTTACACTGTAGCAGCAGTAAGAAAAATGGCAAGATCAAGCTCAAACTGATGACTTTCTGGCCAACCTACTAAAAGTCCATGTTGCTCTCTGGGGTTGGCTATTACACGGGTAATCTCTTCATCTAAAAAATTCTGATAATTTCATTTTGTAAAATCCACTCTGTCTATATTTCTGAGATGAGGTATTATGTACACTATTTACATTATTCGGACTATTTTTCGCTATATTTATTACAACGTTTTGGCCATTGTACGTTCCGGTCTTCTTCAGGTGGGTGGAATATCGAACTGAACCTTTTATTTCGCTTACTAGGGTAGACTGTTCTAGTTGCACGTGCCATTATATATATATATATATATATATATATATATATATATATATATATATATATATATATATATATATATATATATACACGATGGTAACTACAAAAACTATGAGCATTGGAGTCAAAACACTATGAAAGTGTAAAAATAGGTTTTAATATCAGAAATACTTTGTAAAAAAATTATTACCAGCAATAAGCTTTTCAACAAAAAATTATTACCAGATATGCAATTTTGAAAAGAGATATTATCAGCAATACTTTTTTGAAAAAAAAAATTACAAGCGATACATTTTTGAAGGATAAATATTACCAAGGAATGAAAAGAAGTTACCAGTAATACATTTGAAAAAATAAATTACCGGCAATAAAAATCTTGTCGGCACTAAATAACTCATTCCCACGAAAGCATGTCCATTAGCCATTGACGTCAGTAGGCGTAAGGTTCAATTACAATATAGAAATAAGTATTAAATATAACAAAAATAAAATAAAACTAATAGAACTCATTCTGGGTGCGTAGTCGAATGGTTAGCGAGGCTGGGTTAAAGAGGTGATTTCTTGATAATATCAGACTTTAGTGACAATCCCAACGTGCAGTACTGATGGGAAGTACCTGAAAAAGTGCTCCGCGGGTTGACCGAAGTAAACGATTATTTCTATTTTAATTATTAGAATGTTAGCGTTTCGATCATGACACTGAAGTTATAAAACAAGGTTATTGTTTCAGCCCACGACAGTTTGGGGTCCCTGAAGATGAAACTTCGGAAGGAAAGGGACAAAATGCCTCAGTAATTATCTGTGCCTCAAGCGAGTCATTCAGCAAGCATTATTGACACAGAAGGAGGCCATATTGAATAGACTGCGTATCAAATATGCTTATCGACATTTAGTTTTTGTTCCCGCTTTGTAAAATATTTACAAATGCTTTTTGTCTAATAAATATGGCTCAAAAACTTTGTAAGGGTAATTATTGAACAGTGTGTATGTGTGTGTGTGTGTGTGTGTGTGTGTGTGTGTGTGTGTGTGTGTGTGTGTGTGTGTGTGTGTATCTTTGGAGATGAGATGGCACCGCCAATTTCTCTGAAAGCCCACTGAAAGGATGACGTAGAAGATTCATTTTGTTATTTTTTGTTTGTCTTCAGGTTCTCCCTGATGAGGATTAAAAAAACTATATATATATATATATATATATATATATATATATATATATATATATATATATATATATAAAAGGTCTTTCTTAAATACGCAAGTACTTTTGACTGTACATTCAGTCATCTTCAGGCATGGAAATTATTTTGTTTTTTTTTTTTAAATTCAGATAGCATCCGAGACGAAAATATAATGCGAGTCGAAATATATATATATATATATATATATATATATATATATATATATATATATATATATATATAATATTTTAAATGTGTTATTTATAACGGATACAAACTTTTGGAGCGTGCACTTGCAACGCTGAGGTTGATTTTTTTTTAAATTTAAGTGAGTGATTTTTTTTACTAATATGTCAATTTGAGAATTTTTTTCATAATATTCATCGAGTGATTAGTAGGTTAATGCATCTTCAAAATTTTGTTAGCGAAGGATTTCGCCATTTTATATCATTAACTTTACTAATATACTCTTTTTATATATATATATATATATATATATATATATATATATATATATATGTGTGTGTGTGTATATATATATATATATCAAATGCATACTAATTATAAACAAGATTAAAATATACTAAAAAAATTAGTAGATACTAATATATCTACAAGAGACCCTAGCAAAAAAATTAGGTTAATCATATACTACACTAAATCTAGTATATCCAACTTAACTATACGCAATGATTCTTCCCCCACCTCCCCCTTAGAGATTTGCAGAAAACCTACATAGTTTCATTTTGTTTATTGGGTTTTTTCTTTTCTTCAGGTTCCCCCATGAGTATATAGAAATAAGTATTAAATATAACTAAAATAAAATAAACCTAATATGACTCATTCTGTGTGCGTAGTCGAATGCTTAGTGAGGTTGGGTCAAAGTGGTGATTTCTTGATAATATCAGACTTTGGTGACAATTCCAGCGTAGAGTACCGATGGGAAGTACCTGAAAAAGTGTACCACGGGTTGACCAAAGTAGACTAATATTTTTTATTTTAACTATGAGAAAGTTAGCCTTCCGACCATGAGAGACCCGGGTTCGGATAGTACCAGGTTCAGGGAGGCGATGTCTTGATAATATCAGTAATATGTGATGATCCCAGCGTATGACAACGTTAGTATGTACCTGAAGACTGTATCACGGTTTGACCAAAGCAGAGGAAGAATTTTATCTTGACTATTAGTGACTAAGTTGTTAGAATGCTAACATTACGACCATAACACACGATCTGACCATGATCGATCAGACAGGCAGATGATATCAGCCCTTGGAGACAACCCTAACGTGCAACACCGTTGATAAGTACATGAAGACCGTACCACGGTTTGACCAAAGCTTTATAAGGGAAACCAGGTGGACGACAATGTTCAGATGTGTGACAAACCTGAAGATATGTTATTGCAGATTTTTTTACTTACTATCGCATATATATATATATATATATATATATATATATATATATATATATATATATATATATATTATAAATTAACTGATTTAAAATATGTTTTTTTTCGCTACAGAGTAATAACCATGTTTCAAAAACTGAAGCTAAAAACTTCAAATTTAGTTATATGATTAAATTAAAAGCATTAGTTCCATTCCATATTCAAGCGAATTTTGGAATAACTTATTTTTAAATTTACTGAGTTTTAAACGCACATATAAATTCATAATTTCCTGTTTCCAAGGATACAGAGAAACCCAATCAGTCAAACAGGGGCGGTAGCGTGTACATTTTTATTAACTATTGTTGTATCAATTATGAGTTACGTTCGGAAAAGTGGTTAAGTTTAGGGAGGGTAGGGGTGTATTTTTCAACGAATTCTGACATCCGTTAAATGCATGTCGTCTGTTTCCTTTTGGGGTTTTTTAACGGCAAAAAAGTTTTTCGGCATTTTTTTCGTGCTTATATACTTAAAGATTCTATCTAGGGGTGTTTGGGTTATAATACGTTTTATTTAACTACAGTTTTAAAATATTTTTACTCTTAATTATACTGGATTATATATCTTACTGTTCTTTTTTATATATATTTTATATATATATATATATATATATATATATATATATATATATATATTCCGAGAAATACATAAAAGGTTTGATTCTCAAGCTACGGGTGACCTTCGATCTTGACGCTTCTTTATTCTTTCTCTTTTTATATGTCATGTCGTTTCAGGAAGTAGTTTATCATAGCTCTCTATCTCCCTCTTTTCTTTGCAGCTCTCAACAAGTTCCTTCCCTATGCTTCCTTCCCTAAAACCACGTTCTCTCATCCACTTGCTTAAGCCCGCTAGGTATGTCATGCATTGTTATCCATGTCTTTTTCCCTCTATTCAACCCGTGAGTATCAGATTCTCCAGGCCCTCCTTTCTCATTATGTATCCCAGAAACTTCAACCGCCTCTTTCTGATGTTAAGTATAAGCCTCCTCCTTGTTTGCATCCTCTCTAAGACCTCATCTTTGCTCATATGCTCGGTCCATGATATCCTTAGCATCGTTGTGTAGAACCACATCTCCGTCGCCTCGAGTCTCTTCTTCATCTTTGAGGAAATCGTCCAATATTTGCTGTCTTTTCCGGATGTTAAGTATAAGCCTCCTCCTTGTTTTCATCCTCTCTAAGACCTCATCTTTGTTCACACGCTCGGTCCATGATATCCCTAGCATCCTTCTGTAGAACCACATCTCCGTCGCCTCGTGTCTCTTCTTCATCTTTGAGGAAATCGTCCAACATTCGCTGTCTCTTCCTGATGTTAAGTATAAGCCTCCTCCTTGTTTTCATCCTCTCTAAGACCTCATCTTTGCTCACATGCTCGGTCCATGATATCCTTAGCATCGTTGTGTAGAACCACATCTCCGTCGCCTCGAGTCTCTTCTTCATCTTTGAGGAAATCGTCCAATATTTGCTGTCTCTTCCTGATGTTAAGTATAAGCCTCCTCCTTGTTTGCATCCTCTCTAAGACCTCATCTTTGTTCACACGCTCGGTCCATGATATCCTTAGCATCCTTCAGTAGAACCACATCTCCGTCGCCTCGTGTCTCTTCTTCATCTTTGAGGAAATCGTCCAACATTCGCTGTCTCTTCCTGATGTTAAGTATAAGCCTCCTCCTTGTTTGCATCCTCTCTAAGACCTCATCTTTGCTCATATGCTCGGTCCATGATATCCTTAGCATCCTTCTGTAGAACCACATCTCCGTTGCCTCGAGTCTCTTCTTCATCTTTGTGGAAATCGTCCAGCATTCGCTGTCTCTTTCTGCTGTTAAGTATAAGCCTCCTCCTTGTTTTCATCCTCTCTAAGACCTCATCTTTGTTCACACACTCGGTCCATGATATCCTTAGCATCCTTTTGTAGAACCACATCTCCGTCGCCTCGAGTCTCTTCTTCATCTTTGAGGAAATCGTCCAACATTCGCTGCCGTAAAGAAGAACAGATGCCACGTAAAAGTTCAGTATTCTTTTCGTTGTTACCAAAGAAATCCTCCTGTCTCGCAATACTTTGACCAGCTTTTGGAATGTGTCCTTGGCCATCCCAATACGTCTACGGATCTCAGTGTCGCACTTACCGTCCTCTGTCAAGACGCTTCCCAGATATTTAAACTTCCGCGTCTGCATGATTCTAGTGTTCAAGACCAGGAAATCGCTTTCGGGTTCATACTTTTACTGATGACCATGCATTCCGTTGTAAGCCAAATTTACGTTCCACTGTATTATACGGGAACACACCTATTCTATAGTTAATAGACTCTCCCACCTATAATAAGTAGTAGTAGTAGTAGTAGGAGTCGCTCAGTGAGTTGCTCAGTCAGTCGATGTCGGACGACCGTTAGTCGGATACTAAAGTATCAGCCACCCCAACTAGATTACTGCGTCATTACCTATTATATAAAGTTCCTAACGTTTTGTACGTCGAACCTATTTTAGGACCAACTTGTACAAATACAAGCTTCCATTGTGAAACCACTACATAACACACTGATTACTGTGTTTTTTCCTATTCATAAAAGCATTGGTGACATTTCCTTACGTCGATGTGTCGACTGAATTAGTCATTCTTTTCTTCTTAAGCATTTTCGACTAATTTGTCGATATTTCTTGACTTGATTTGAAATTGTATAACATGGATTGCGACGTCAAATTTATAGTTTTCTAATACAATTAAAACTTTTCTACAAATTGATCTTTTTATATCTTCTCCCTTTCTGATATTGAATTTCCTGGGAATTTTGAAAATTTGAATTTTCTTTTTTTATTGTTGTTATTTCGTATTTTGCGTTTGCCATTTTGAAAATATGGTCTCCTTCTCTCGACCTAATGGATTTAATCTGTCTTCAAATCAGATGAAAAATTTTTGTGGCATTAAATTGTTTAAAGTTGCTTCTGCAATAAAATGTTGGCATTTTCTTAATTGTATTTTGACAGGTAACGGTTGACTTAATTAGTGATTTCAGGTAAAGTTCAGTTATGGAATTAAAAGTCTGGGTCTTGAATATCAGAGAGTCTCTTAACTACTGCATAAATACTGTCATGATAAAAAAATCGTAAGAAGAAAAGACAAAAAAATATTACCATAAAGTGTTAAATCGCAAAAAGAAAAGAACAGAAAAATATTAAGGAAAAAAAGCTCACACTTTCTTGCCTAACCAAGGAATAAAATGTGTTCGGCTATGAAAATATGGGTGGATGATACTGTGAAATCTTCCACATTAGCCTTCCACCCCTTTCGGAAAAGATGTATTCTTCCCTTAAAAAAAAGTCTTAACCAATCACCACTTCGTTTCAGTAAATTCAATCTTCTATTGGTTAAACTGTAGCAAAGTCGAAACAGATCCTTTTTCCCGCCGAAGCTCCCTGGAGCCGATTTTTAGACACCAAAGTCTAACGTTGTTATTTTATAGATACAAGTATTTAAGCAAATGCTCTGTTTATGATAAACAGTATTAAATAACATTTACCGGCCTGAATGTCCGAGAAATTTTCATAGAAAATATTCGTTCTTTGACAGGATTCGAACCTGCATCCTATACGGAAGCGTCATAAACATAAAAAATGTCTTTAATAAATAAATTGTCGGACCTTGTCCATTTCTTAATATACACCAAAGTCTATATAAACAGCCGCATGACTCAATTCAAGTCAGTCAGTCATCAAGTTTCGTGAGATGCTACCAAACTCCACACGAGTCAAGTCATTGACTCAACATCACTTCAAAATTCTCAACAAACTCAACATAGCATTCAATCGACTATTGTCCGCGTGGTAATCAAATTACAATTGACTTAAAAGGTGAACGTTTTCACTACACAAACAGTAATTGTACAATTCATCAATTTAGCCAAACAGTTAAAGGCAAACAAGTTTTCACGACTTAAATTCTAACTAACAAGTAACACACGCATACACACTAATATTTGAACGAACACATTTGAGATTTTTCCTTGCAGAAACCAAATTATTTTAATTTCACTAACAAATCAAAACCATTAACTTTTATTGACCAAATTTCTGCATGAACATTCTTCATAACCTTGTCTCAATTGCCACAATCAACAAACATTCTGCTATCCTTGCATGTATATCTATTGTATATATAAAAATCTCTTTATTGTTGGATCTCTAACCACTGTGTTTTTAGCAAATACAAATTGTCCTTATATTCTTTATTTGATCTACGTGTTGTAGAATAATGCATAATAAGCACACATAATCTTTGTCTTATATAAATTACCTTCTGATACATTTTCACTCAAGCTACAACCCACAACAATACCAATGACATTTATTCCAACAGAAGTGAAGATAATATTTAATATATTTGGTCATATTTAAAATAAGCAGTTAAAATAAGAGAAAGAAAAAATTTATATTTAATACGAAAGACCAGAAAGGTGAATATTTAGCAAACAGGGAATATCCCGGTTGTCGCTCCTCACTTGTCCGAACTCGATCGAAAAATAAAATAGTAAATTGACTAAGAAGATAAATGAAAAACAAATACACAATTATTATCAATATTCCGCTGACATGAAGTGAAAAGATCATATTGAATCAATTGCTAGATCTGCTGCTAGGAAAGTTGGTTTACTGTGTCATGCTAGACAATGTTTCTTTTGCTTTTGATTACTCTCCTAATACATTTAGACTCTCCCCAACTGAAAATAATATAGTCTCCTTGCCTTCTGCCATTCAATAGGTTAGCAAATGAAATGTTACTTTAAACAAATATATTTTCTTTCTTATGGTTATCCAATATAGTAATGGCTATCTGAGATTTTTCTCTCATCTTAACAGCTTTATTGATAGACTTAATGCAGACAATCTTCCCTGCTCCACTAATATGTCATAGATTAAATCGGGTCAGTTTGATATTACTAGCAGCAAAAAGGTTTTTTGTAGATGTACATCTTTTGGAAGACTGGGCAGCACAAAGTCTAGATCTCAATATAATTGAACAATTGTGATGGAAACTGAAGAAAGAAATGTCCCAACAAAAAGTACACAATCTTCAAGAGTTTTGAGATTACTGTCAAGAATGGGAAAACTTCCCAATGAGAAAATATGGACCTTGTTCCATTCTATGCCACATTGAATTGATGTAATTCCTCAAACCAAAAGCAGCAACACTAATTACAAAGTCCATTCTTTGACTTTCTGTAATAATAAAGATCACTTTCAAGAAAAGAAATTCCTTTTTAGCTTAAGAGAAAAGAGGTGAAATGTGAAATTTTCGCTGGTGGCCCAGGGTATTTGCATGTTTTTTTTTTCAACATCAATATGTTTAAGATGTTCTATCATCCACTACAATGCATTAACAAAAGTAAAGTAACTTGTTTTCTGGCCTGCAAAGATCATAAAATGTATTAAGAAAAGCATACTGTTAATCACTCTCTATTTTAAGGTAAAATTAACAAAAATAATTTACCAAGGTGGCACAAAAATGTATGCCAATGTATAGTGAAACTGAAAATGCTGAAAGCTTTAATAGAATTAATTGCAAATTATTTTACAATAGAAATGCATTACAATTATTTATTAAATACATCAAAATGTTCGTTTTCTCTAATCACTACATATATAGTGACACTGCAAACATTAAATGCATTTCTTATAATTCATAGAAATTATGTACTAAAAAAAATACATCTTAATGATTAAACAGATCTGTCCAAACTTTCATTTTTTCTCATGATTAGAAAATGATTACAAATTCAGTCAGTAGAAGAGAAAATCTACTAGTGAGCAGGTTATTATATAAACACTTGCATAAATCTCTCTCTCTCTCTCTCTCTCTCTCTCTCTCTCTGATTAAAAAAAATACTAAACGCGGAATATCTACAAACAGACCACATTAAGTCTTACCACTCTTTCCTTGTTTACACAGGGAAGGCTGCCCGGACTTAATGAAGATTGTCTCAATAACTCTAAGAGAGAAATCAGAAGGTCTTTATAATACGGGAACATGTTCTCACAGTACACTGACGTTTTTAATCAGGTGCTCGGATGTCACAACAGACTTATGAAAATTATTTCGAAATTGAGTTGTCCTATGAATATTAGCAGAGTGGCACGAACAAAAATAATGGAACTTGTTTCAAAGATAGGCTGGTTGTCCATACAGACAGATTATTTCAATTTCGGACGAAACGAAAGATTTACTCGTGGATTCGCTGAAAACAAACATTGTGAAATGTTGACAGAGATCTGCTTGTCAATGATTGCGCTGGTCTCACCAATCAAGAACAGTCTTATGTTGACAGGACATTTTCTGGGCCAAAATTTTAGGATTACGAAATTGTGCAATCTTCGCATTTATGCTCGATGGCACAATATTCAAAGGACAACCGTGAAAATATCTCCGCAATAAAGTTTAGTTTTTGTTCTACCGCGTTAGAACAAATCAGTGAATTGATTAAGAATTTAATCAAATTGATCCTGCAATAAAAAGAGCGCCAGTTAGTATATAAATTTAAAAACGTGAGCTTGCGTTACTCCAATGTTACTTAGAATTAAATCTTTGTACTTAGTGTTACGTGTTGATAATTGTAACAAAGGAAAAAATGATTTACCACAACACAGCTAAATCACAAACAAATATTTAAATTATTAAAACAAAACATAAAATATATACAAGATAAACAATTGTGGCCTACAAAACAGAAAACACAGAGATATTGGCGAAGTGTTACGAGGGAGAAGGAAAGGGAGTCAAATATCTTTATCACTTTAGGGCTAGTGAAGTAATCTAAGTGCTATATTTGGAAATCCACAAAGGTGTGTAAATAAATATTAATTTTTAGTTTGCTCAATGAAAATTAGTCAAAATTCTATTTACCAAATTTGTTCCATGAAATTCTCTTTTGGGTTTTGGTTGGTCGGCAACTTTTTATAGAGATTCTTTCGGCTGGATATAATAGTCCTTGAATCAAAAGCCGGAGTTAATAACAGCAGAAATTCCTTTTCATCAACTAACTACCCTTTTCCAAAATCCCATTTTTATAGGGGCTAACACCTAATTTGCATATTTCTAGATGTTTCTCGAATCATCTAGATTTTTCTCGAATATACTAGAATGATCTAGAATCTTCCAAACATTCTTTTTCTAATTTCTCTATTTTACAACTACTTCATGAATGAAAACTTTTTGTAATAACAAGTAGAACTCAGTGGAATCTCTTATTATAGAAACGCATCCTCATAAGATTAGGCATTCAAAAAAGATAGAGAATAATCGCTCTCCGGTTTAATAGTGAATTGAAAAGAAGGATGCAAACTCTTCAATGTTCCATGAAACACTTCTGCCTCCAGTTGATCACTGACCACACACAACGTGTCATCTACATACTGCACATAGCAGTTAGGTTGGCAGGCAATAGAAAATAATCTTTGTTTGTAAAATCCCCACAAAAATATTTGCCATAGTGGGCCCCAAAGGGATACCCATAGCTATCCCATCTATTTGTACGTACATGGTAGTTAGCTCAACGAAAACAGTCTCAGCAATACGGGGAAAGTCAACTACGATAGAGATAATCAAAAGAAACCAACTTACGAGGGGAAGTATATAGACAGTTAAGAACTAACTTAAACTGAACGAGACTACAACTTAAAAGTGGATCATTTTGAAAGAAGCATTAATGTCATCGGTGTCATCATCATCCCAAGGAAAACGAGACGAGAAAGAAAAGAGTGGGTGACAGATGAAATTCTACATATGATGAAAAATCGAAAATAAACAATGCCAAGAAACGGAAAAGAGTAAACAACACTAAACATAGAAATTAAAAACAAATGTAAGCAAGCTAAAGAGGAACGGCTCAATGAAAAGTACGCGGAAACAAAGGATGACACGGATAAAGCAAATATGCATAACAGAATAAAATAGCTGAACCAAAGGTGAGACAATCAACAGGCTGTATAAAATCGAAGGGAGGCTCACTGATAATACAAAAAGAAAGAAATACCCCAAAGATGGGGCGAATATGTCAGAGAAACTTTTTCACGGTGAGAGAGAGAAAAACCTACTACGCACACACACATGGAGGGCCGGAAATATTAAAGCCTAAAGTAAGATCTGCACTGGACAAAATGAACAGGAAGAAAGCAGCAAGATGAAATGAGATTGTACCAGAAATGCTCTCAGCGACAAGATCACAAAAGAAATAAATGAAATATACGACAGCGACGAAATACCGGAAGACCACGGTAGATAAATTCACGTAACATTACCTAAGAAACCAGGTGCAAATTAACGCGAGCTCCATTGGACAATCAGCTCACTGAGCCAAATAACCAAATTAATAATGCGAACCCTGATGTATGGAATGCGACGCCGAACTAAACAAGAAATAAAACAAGAACAGCGCGTCTTCGTCAAGGACACCAGAACAAGAAATGCAATATCTATTATTATAATTTTTATAAAGTACGGCACAAGTATCTTTTCGAATCTTAGGAAAACGAGATCTACTGGGAAAGGATGTTAGAATAATTCAGAACTTATATTGGAAGCAAACCGCCTTCATAGCGGTGGAAAATGAATAGAGTCGATACACAAGATTAGAAAGGGTTGTAAGACAAGGATGTGTCGTCTCTCCAGATTTATTCAATCTCTACAGCGGAACTCTCCTAAGGGAGTTGGAGACAAGACCAGGATTTATTATCAGTGGCCGTAATCTTGATAATATAAGATAAGCGCGTGATATTGTGTACATGGCTGTCACAGAAAGGAAACTACAGGTCTTCTATGACAGATTAGTAAAGGAAAGCTAGAAAAAAAAAGCATTATCAAGTGTAAGACAGAAAGTATGGTTGTCGGGAAAAGAAAAGGGCGAAGATGCGAAATACTTCTAACTTGTGGAACTCACTTCCGGTTCCATGTCTCCCCGCCAATCTTTATAAAAAATTAAAATGCAATGTCAATCTCTATCTATGTCCTCCTGATTACTCTTATATTGTTCTCTCTCCTTACTAATGTTTCCGTTTTCTAATTCTTTCATACCCACTAACGCATTGTGTCTTAGTGACTTTACTACCTTGCTTCGGGTTATTCGATTTAAAAAAAAGTTTCTTATCCCTATGTCCGTGACGAAGTCTCTCTGTTCTTGTGCTATTTCT
The DNA here is from genome assembly GCA_903632075.3 of Acanthosepion pharaonis. Taxonomy (NCBI): domain Eukaryota; kingdom Metazoa; phylum Mollusca; class Cephalopoda; order Sepiida; family Sepiidae; genus Acanthosepion; species Acanthosepion pharaonis. The sequence goes on from CAHIKZ030005210.1 coordinate 2,813,671, forward strand.
TGTCTAGTTCTGCTTTGCGCTCTATACAAATACGGTAAGAGCCACAAAGGACAGTGAATCTTGGAGAGCCATGATCGTCCTGAATGGACACGGAACAGAAATTCAGATATTTATTTTCAACATTATTCAAATCTGAGTTGTATCTCTACAGATCTTATATTTAATGCCGTTTCAATTTATTGTCATCTCAGTTTATAATAACAACACGATTTGTATTATTTCCATACCGAATTTACATCTTGCTTTATTATGTTCGCTTCTGCTATTGCTGCTGCTATAAACTACTGCCGCTGCTACAAACTACTGCTGATGCATAGACAACGTAAAAATAACCTTGCGGACTAAAAATTCGCATACAAAAAAAAAAAAAAGAAATTACCAATGCACACGCTGAAACAAAAGAAAGATTATTTGACATTTGGATCTTCAAAAGATTGACGATTTCAATTTTTATTTCAATGCAATTGTAGCATATATTCACATTTATATTAACTTTATTAGCATGAATTTTAAAATATAAATATTTTTTTAAATATAAATTTATTAAATATATAGAAGTGTTATGTTTTTCGTTTTTTCCCCTAAATTTATTCCTCTACAATTGTTATTCTTTTACACACAAACAGACGCACGCATAGACACACACACACATACGCACAGACACACAAACCCTCTCCCGTCATCCATTACCTGTCGCCATTTGTCTTTTCAAGAGTTGGTTGAAGGTGAAAGTAAATAAGGATAGAAGAGTCAATGGCGTGAATTTGTTTATGGTGGACCTCAGTTGCCAGAAAATGACTCACATATTTGATTTCATGAACTTCCTCTGGAATGAGACATCATCCAGTTACGAATCTACAACGGTCTACCGCTAAGTCTGTTATAATTTCGAGTGGCGCCTTCTGTAACATATCCGCCATGCGTAGCCCTCATCATCCGATGAGAACCATACATGTATATGTGTGTCTGTGTCTATTTATTGATCAAACCAAATTCATGAATAATTATATTGGATATACCACCACATGCCTATCACAAAGACTCACGTTACATCTCTCTATAGCTCAATTTACACATACACAAAAACCAACTAAACATACTTGTAGAAAATAACAGCTATAATAGCTTCATTCACATGTAACAAAAGGCTAAAAATAATGGAAGCATTAATAATAAAGAAAATGAAAAGACAACACTCAATAACATCAACTATGAACACGGCCACAATGTGCCGAACGTGTTTGGAAAATTAAATAAAAACATTTTCATTACTCTAGATACGCATATCAAAACAATCTACTCATTATAAGTGATAAAAATAAAAATAAACAAAAAATCATTGATAATTGGTAATAGAAAAGCCGAAAATGCTCGGAAGTATAAAACATTCGAATAGTTTTTACACACATTGTGTCCAGAAACACTTATACGAACAAGAAAATTGAATGAAAAAATTCAGTTGTCTTTAATGAAAATTGTATAAAGGAGAAGTTAATGGATTTATTTTTAATTTTATTACTTTAAATATTATTATAGTGGATACTTCGTATTTGAAATAGACGCTTCATTTTTTTAAGCATTTCACCCCTAGCAAGGCGGGAAGCCACTAACACGCAAGGGGTTACAGAAAATTTGGAGCAATATCAGATAGGATTGATAGAAGAAAGGATGAGGAGAAGGATAGTGGATAGACCAAGGCCACTGGAGATGTCGATTGACATTACATTTGAACAGTTGGAAATTATAGCTATCAGAGAAACAGGAATAGGGAAGAGAATTCCACAGGCGAGAGGTGCGGGGTATGAAGCTATTGGAGTAGAAGAGGCGGCTACATGTATCAGTTTCAACGGTGAAAGGTTGAGAGCAGGATGCCAGCCTCGTAGGACGCTTGAATTCATGAAGTCTGGGAACCAGCGAAAGCAGCTCATCGAATTAGTTACCGTGAAAGTATTTGTAAAAAGACAGAGAGAGGCGACGGCGCTTCTGTGAGAGAGCGACTGCAGATGAGATGCCAGATTGGGGCCAATTATATTGCATATCCGTCTCGATGAGGACTTCCAGCAGTCTGGAAAACAAGATTCCCTGAGGCAGTAGTTGTAGAATTTGGAGAGGGCAGGCGCCATTTTAATACACACTATTTAATAAATAAAAACAGGCTGTCTATTTAAAATACGGAGTAACCACTATAATAAAGTTTGAAGTATATAATATATTATAAGTGTATATATATATATATATATATATAGATAGATAGATAGATAGATAGATAGAAGATAAATGTGAACATAGAAGTCAACACTGAGAGGCGACAGGCTGTTTCATGCTAGACGCAATCTGAGGTCTGACGATTGCGTCTAACATGAAACAGCCTGTCGCCACTGAGTGTTGACTTCTATGTTCACTTTTATATCTATATTTGCATAAGCTCCATGATATTGAGCACTTTATCCGATAAACTATATTTCTTCACATATATATATATGTGTGTGTGTGTGTGTGTGTGTGTGTTATAAGTATATATATATATATATATATATATATATATATATATATATATATATAGGTATGGCTGATTAGTTCCTTTCGAGTTAAGCGAGATATATTGACGATATTTTCATATTAACGGGAAAAAATGATGAATTAAAAATCCTTCAAGAAACATTTGAAAGTAATTCAGTTCGACTGTTCGTTTATGAAACAAAGAATTGGCAAACCTTATAAAGAACTTGAAGAAAACAAATTATTATAATGAGGAAGGGTGATAAGTCTAATATTTGTCTTATTTTAAATAGGGATGACATTAATAAAAAAAACTAATGACCTTCTTAAGTCACAAATAAACAAACTGATTACTATTAATAATGCCGAAATAGGAACAATGAAACTTAATAAAACTGTGGGTGAGTATCATCCCGGCTATTCATATAGAAATGTTAAAATCCATAAACTAAACTCGTAGCTACGCCTCATAATCTCTCGAATCCCTACTCCTTTATATAGCTTATCTAAAAATTTAAATAAACTGATAAACCCATATTTATCTAATAGATATAGTGTTAGTTCCACCAATGATTCCCTTTATATATATATATATATATTGTTTGCGAGATGGATGTCTCGCCATTTAAAATCATTAACCTTTGCATTAGTTTTGTGTGAATAATTCATGTATTTGTAAATTGATTGCACGTTTATTGTAATTTAAATAAGTGATCCATGTGCGACTTTTGGTTAATAAGTGCGACATTACTGTAATTATTGAACAATATAGTTCATGCCACTTTGACAGTAAAATTTACCAGTAAAATAATTTGTTCATTACCATATTTGGTATAAACGCAAACATTTTAAAAAAAGAAATTCAAAAATCAAACTCAGCGTTGCTTTGGCGCGTTCAAAACCAATATCTCATTTTCAATAGCATTTTCGGATACAATACACATATATTTTGATGTCCTCTTATTACTAAGAGAAAAAACAAGAACAACATCTATTATATACCTGAAGATGTCTGTATGAACAGACGAAAGCTTGTGTAAAAATAACAACTAATACGGCAGAAATTTATATGAACAAGGATCAATTCATTCATAACGGATCTAAGGTTTTTTGTGTAATATTTGAATTGTTTGCGAGATGGATGTCTCGCCATTTAAAATCATTAACCTTTGCATTAGTTTTGTGTGAATAATTCATATATATATATATATATATATATATATATATATATATATATATATTTGAATTTGTAGGTCTGATGAATTGGATCGTATTTACGATTCCAATGGAATAAATTATGACCATGGAATATTAGTGTTTAAGCCTTTTATTATATCCTTACTCTGTCCTGGACATTGAGTTCTACCTGGATTTTATCCTCTTGGAAATTTTTTTGTTATACAAAATATATATGTATGTGTATGCATGTATGTATATATATTTATATATTTTGCATATGTATATGTATATTTTTATATAATATTATATATATATAAATATATATATATATATATATATATATAATGCAGTATTACATTAGAATATGCACATACCCACTACAAAACTGTACATCTTGTTTCAACGTTAAAAAATTATTTAACTTTTCATCAGGTGGGAAATTTTTTTTAACGTTGAAACAAGATGTACAGTTTTGTAGTGGGTATGTGCATATTCTAATATAACAGTGCATAATAAATAAATATATATTGCTCTTCTTTTGTATTGAGACCTGTTTTAATTTAATGTTTTGAATGCTGAAATCTTACTCTTTGATCTTTTACATTTGGATATATATATATATATATATATATATATATATATATATATATATATATATATATAAGTAGACATTAAAATCAGCGAGTAGAGGCGACAGTCTGTCTCTGGCCTGATGATTGCATTTAACATGAAACAGACTGTCGCCTCTAGGTGTTGACCCCAATGTCCACTTTTGTATTTACATACGCTCTATCTCTGATATTGAACACTTTAGCCCATAAAGAAAGCATTCCTTAAAATATATTTTATCACTTAGATAGAATAAAGAACAAATAGGAAATGTTTTCTATATTCTATCATCCTATCAAATATTATTTTGATCTCTCTCTCTCTCTATATATATATATATATATATGTGTGTGTGTGTGTGTGTGTGTGTGTGTGTGTGTGTGTGTATTATAATTATTTTTTAAAAATATAATTTTATCGCTACATAAGAGTTCTCATGTTTCAAAAACAAAAGCTAAAAAACCTACTCTGTTTCATCCTCAAGCGAATTTTGGAATAACTAATCTTGAAATTTACGGAGCTTTATAAGCATATACATTCGTAATATTAATTACATGGAAACGGTGAAAGCAATTATTGTAATAAGGGACGTAAGGGTGAACATATTGTATCAAAATATTAGTTACTTTCGGAAAGAGGTTAAGTCAAGGCAGAGTCGGGGTGTCTATTTTCAAGCGAATGATGACATCAGTTTGAAGCATATCGTCTGCTCTGTTTCAGCGACAGAGAGTTGTTGGCATTATTGTTACGTCGTTAAATTCGTATTTGTATACCTTAATTTTTTTTCTAAAAGGGTTGCTTGTATATAAATATGTCGTATTGAACTACAATTTGTTTTTTGACGACTTCATAATGTTTTTTTTTTAACTTATGATGGGGTTGAGCTTTTAAACCTTTTGCTTGGAATTGAAATTGTTTATAGACTATGAAATTTTATAAGTTTAAAGCTAATTATTTAAGGCGAAAATTTGTTGATGTCGGCAAAAAACCGTTAACTCATGTCTATGATTTAATAAATTTTCGTTTTTTAGAAACTTAATAATTTGTAGTTTTTCATGTAGGCATAAAGGGCATGGGTCATCCCAGGTTTTACAAGTTCTTGTTCTATTTATTATTTTCCATTTTACTTTTGGTGTTTTATTCGTTTCTTTTAAATGCCAAAAATATTTGGATAGAGATGTCTGATATCTATTTCTAATATTATTGAAGGAGCTTTTGTTTTGTCTACTTGTGTATTGAGCACTGTTTTTTAAAAATAAAAACAAAATAACTGGAGTTTAAAAACAGGCTTTTTTTTCACATTGATTTTTTTTTTGCAATAATTTACACCCTATATAAGTCCCGAAAGCCACTCGAGGTAGACGACTATAGAGTAAAATGTAAGAGGCACAGATTATGAGGATATACGGGGAAGATCATGGTTAACCCTACACTTGAACAGCTTAAGATTGTAGTGATCGGGGAAGCATATTCTTGGGAGTCGATTCCACAAAGTATAAAACACACACACACGCATATATATATATATATGTGTGTGTGTGTGTGTGTGTGTGTGTGTGTGTGTGTGTGTGTGTGCGCGCATATTCTGAAAGACGACATATCAACGCCTGTTTGTATACCATTTGTTTATGTATTGTGAATTTTAAATGCTTTTACATTACAAAGGGTAAACAGAGGAAAATGGGACGCATTTTCGTCATTCTTTTACTTGGGGAAGAAAAAGACGCAGTACAAATAGCAAAAAAGATATACGCCGTTTATGGGGATGGTGCCATAGCTAAGTGTTCTGTTCAAATGTGAGTCGCTAGGTCCAGAAGTGGGAAATTTGATCTGGAACAATGGGGACGTTCCGGCAGGCCCGCGGCGATTGATGATGACCCACTTGAAACGCTCATAATCCATAATCGCAGACCTACTCCCTATATCTGATATGATCGTTGTAAGTCATTTGAAATCACTTGGTTGCGTAAATCGCTACGATAGTTGGATGCAAAATTTTATGGAACTAGTTTCCATCTGGGATTCTCTGCTCAAACAGAACAAAAATACCCATTTAAAAAAAGGAACAGAAAGGTGATGAAAAATGATTGTTTACAGCAGTCGTTCCGAAAAGTGCTGCGCGCCTCATGATGCGACGGAAGAGGGGTGAGGCGGAACTATCTGCCCATATTTTTTTCCAAAAATGGGACCTGGTAATATTTTTTTCAAAAAAAATATATTGCTGGTAATAATTTTTTTTTACAAAATGTACTGGTATTAAAACCAACCTTCCAGGTCTATCTGCCCATAGCTGGGACCCCAATAAGGCGCCAACACCAGGTCAGGGTTATGGTTAAATGGTTAAAGGACAGACCGGGTTCTATAGCCTTGGATGGCAACTGGTCTACCACATAAAGAAATGGCAACCTACTGCGGGAAAAATAATCTGCATCGTCAGTCATGTATCGAAAGATACATGATCGTCCAAAGGTGTATCACGCATGGCACATAACTGACTTGGAGGTACGATGGAGTAACGAATAGTGGCTCGGATTGAGGAATCAGAGAGCCGAATTCGAATTCCACAAATCCATTGCATTCATTTCCTCCTCTTCTACCCCCCCCCACCATCTATAGGTAAGTAGCAGGGCAGACCAGGTTCTATAGCCTTGGATGGCAACTGGTCTACCGCAGAAAGAAATGGCAACCTACTGCGGGAAAAAATCTGCCTCGTCAGTCATGTATCGAAAGATACATGATCGCCTAAGCATGTATCACGTATGGCAAATAACTGACTGATTGTTGATCCAAAATGCATGAATATTGCAAATTAATTGAGCTGTTAAAATTTTATCTTGGAAAATAATCTCGATGGTGTTCTTAATGAAATTACGAATCAGATAAAAATTCGCCTGACAATCAGAGGCAGAACGCTGCTTTTCAACACTGAAAAGAATAAAAACTTTTCTAAGGAAAACTATGAATACTGAAAGTGCTTGCTGTGCTTTTGATGGATAAAAATTTCCTCAGCATTTATCCAGGGATCAAGGATAATATTATTAACCTTTTCGCTCAAAGTAAAACAACAAGTATGGATTTTATTTTTAAATGAACGGATCAAGCTTGAACTGAAACAATTTATATGTATGTAAAAAAAAAATATCTCGTTTAGAATTTTATCAAGTTTATATATAAATTCTTTTCATGCGTTTGTTTCGTTATATAAAATACTAGTCGTAGAGCCCGTCGTTGCCTGGGGATGTAACAGTAAGAGATAGATCAAGTATCAACCATCATAAAGACTGAAAAATAAAATTGACAAAGATTATTGTTTAAGGTTGACGGACACGCATGTCTTAATTTTTTTTTTTTTTACGAATTGGTCAAACCCAAACTCAAACAAAAACATTGTTTTCAATCGTTATGAGTCTACCGATTGAATAGAATTTTATTATAAACAATTGTCTTGTAAATGGAATTTTTAAAGCATTCTGAATGGAAAAATAAAGAAAAAAGTGTGCAAGACAATAAGAAACACTACCTGCCAAAAAAGATGTGAAGTTTGGTTGAAATCATTTGAAAAGTGTAGGAAATCCGATCCCATATATAAACGAACACAAACAAACAACCTGGGTTTTATAAGTATAACTCGATATGAGTTGTCACCCTTTCATTCTCGTGATGCTTCTTAATCGTGTTTTCAAATTGATTTCGTGCAAAAACAATTGTGTTTTTTCCAATTTTTGGCGCTGTCAGAACCACCGCAAGGTAATTTTACGTAGTCCTGTGAAGTTTTGTTGAAATCGGTTGAAAAATGTAGGAAATCCGATCCAATATATAAACGTACAGACACACACACACACACACAACCTGGGTTTTATAATAAGTATGATTAAAACAATGGCTAAACGTTTTCTGAAGCTACTAATAGTCAGTGTCATACTGACATTTAAAACTGTAAATAATTGAACGAACTTGGTGCAATAAGGAAATTTTGAATCTCCAAATTTAGATTTAAATCTCTTAATTCCTTACGACTTTACGTTTAGTTTGTAAAATCATACGATTTTAAATGTTTAGAAAAGAGTGTAGAAGAGCCTCAGAAAGGTTCTTCTTCTACAGTCTTCCCTAAACATTTAAATCGTATTACGATACAACTCACGAGAAATTTCTTTGTTCTTGATTTTCTAACTGTAGCAGTGAATCGGCTAGGGATACAAGATAATTTTCGTATATTGATGAGGGTAGTGAAAGCGATGACAGTCCAGTAGCGCTTGACGAGATAAAACGACAGAGAAGAAAATATCTTGATCCCAAGAGTTCAACTAATCACCAGCCTTGCAGTTGTATAATCAGTAACACTGTCGTTTTCTTAATTACTAAGGTGATTGGTAATATTTTCGCTGCCTTTCCGTTTCGAACTCAATCTCGGACAAGCTGAAAATAACAATGATATGCAATTAAACTTGAAAAAGCGCTGATTATATCGAAGCCAACGACGCAAGAAGGCGATGTGAAATTCGGGTGAAACGTCTGCCTTGGACGTGGATGCGAAATTAGCTGCAAATTGACTTTCCCGGTCACATTTGTGAAATCAGTGATCAGAGGTTGGCGCAGAGGATTCAGTGCAGTGAAAGAGGGAAAATCTGGCAAGAGGTTCTTGTTTCTATTGATTTATCGCATTCAAAACGACTGACGTCACTGAATTACAAATCTTGGGACCAAAAAAAACCCCAGAAAACTGAAGATATAGATAACGAAAGAATATTTCAAGAATCTCATTACTGGCAGTGTAATTCGGTTTTGAATTCGACGAATAAAAACATATCCTTTTCTTTCAAAGTACATGCCATCTAAAAGAAATATAAGAAGACAAAGTGAAAGAGAAAAGAACAAGGCAACCACTGACTTCCACAAAAAGTGCATTAGGCAAATACACAAGGTTATTTTTTATCATTTCACCCCAAGCAAGGCGATAAAGAAGTTACTGAAAAGACAATAAGAAATGAAGATAATAAAAACATAGAAGATGGCGATTGACGTTACGTTTGAATTTTTAAAGATAGTAGTTGACAGGAAGAGACTTCAAACAACAGAAATGTGCTTCTAAAGAAAGATGCTGAGGATACCATCGACCGAACATGTGAGCAAGAACAAGGTTTTGGAGAGAATTGAAACAAAAAGAAAACTTATACTTAACATCAGGAAGAGGCAGTTGAAATTTCCGGGGCACGTAAGGTGGAAGGAAGGCTTGGAAAATCTGATACTCACAGGACAGATTGTGGGAAAGAGGGACAGAGGAAAGCAGCGCGTAATTTAATTGATGAGCTTAAGCAAATGGATGGTCGAACAGGGTTTGGGAGAAAAGACAAAACTTATTAAGAGCTACAAGAGACAGGAAGATGCGGAGGACCATGATCGCCTACGTCCTGAAAGGACACGGTACATAAAAGAAGTTGACAAGAAAGCGTGAAGTCGGGAGTAAGTTCCACAGTCGAGAATGGACACTGTTAGAATAGAACGTGCAGCTAATTATTTGAAAAGTGGGCCCAGAAATTATCCATCTATTTAATATATAATGTCAAAATAGCTTGCCTCAAGCAATGGCGCCTTAGTCCACATTAATGTATAACCTTTTTAGTACGCATGCACTTATTCCAGCCTCAGTTTCACTTCATTACAGAACACACTTTTGGGAGCACCATCAGTTGCCTCGTTGCGTTCTCCTTACTCTTGTTTTCTTTCTCTTTTATATATCATGTCGTTTCAGTCCATGAGAAATCATGACTCTCCACAACTTCCTTTTGCCCTTGTTCTCCCGTCCATTCGCTAAAAAGTCGTCAAATAGATCTTTATCTGTTTCTTCCTGCTTCTCTTGTCTTAGGCTTACGGCCACATCACGTCGAAACACCGGTTCCCGTATAATCACCAAAGTTAAGCAACGTCGAGCCTGGTCAGTACCTAGATGGGTGACCGCTTGGAAATACCAGATGCTGTAAGCTGGGATGTGCAAGAGGTATGACTTAAGGCCATATCACGGTTCTCGTCCAATCATCAAAGTTAAGCAATGTCGAGCCTGGTCAGTACATAGATGGGTGTCCAATTGGAAATTCCAGGTGTTGTAAGCTTGGATGTACGGCTACATGTTGTAACACCGGTTGCCCTGCGATTTAAGCGTGGATGTGCGGGTGGTGTAATGGATAACGGCTCGGAATTTTTAATCGGAGAGAGGAGTTTCAATTACCGCTGGGTTCGTTATTTTCACTTACACCCAAGTATATTTTGGGAGAGGTATAATCCACCTCTTCTCCCCCAGTTATGGGTTAATTAATAAGACTTGTATCACTAAACCATTATCTCCATAAAATAATCTTACTATGTGAAAACAGTTTCTGGCTTTAAATAAACTGCAAAGGGTTGATAAACCGTGAAAAAATGAATCGATCAGTCAATTCTCTTGTCACAAATTTGTCCTGTGGGTGCTAAAATCGCCATTCCTCTTTTCCTCGTTGTGTGTTCCAAAAATTTTAAGTGTCTCTTTCTAATTGCTTGACAGTCGTATAGTTCCATAAAACTTCCTCTTTAGTCACCTATTCTGTCCATGTTATTCTCAGGAATCTTGCCTCAAACCTTTCTTCATCTGTGAGTAAATTGTCCAGCATTCACTGCTATATAGGAGATTATATATTTGTTGTAACCTAGAAAGGGTTACTGAATGAGGAATAACCAAAACAGAGGTTGGAAATGAAATGGTAATCTTTATAACATCAATAAAAGACAATACTCGCCAGCGGCATGAAGTAGGTAAACCACTGTTAATGATGGACTACTTATACAGCATATTACTCCCGCTTACAATAATGTCCAACGCATTTATGAGGATTGGGACATACCCATTACTGTTCATATATACGGTATATAACAATATTACATATCAGTTTAGCGCTCTTTTCTTTGTTTCTAACGAAATTTTTCTATGTCTTTTTAATTTCTGAAAGACAAGCTTGTATCATTCAATATTTCTTAAACCAATATTGACTTCTACGATCTCCACCTCTTCGAGTCAAGGTCAACTTTTATTTATCCTACATATCCTCATAATATACACTTCATACTTCCTCACGTTAAGCTCTTACAACAACCTAATTCAAGATCAACTCTACCTTGAGAGGCTCTTGGGCCTTGTATTGGGTGAATAATAATATTAAGAAATACTAACCGAACACATCATTTTAGTGCACAGTACTGTAAAAAACGGAAGTTGAAATAAGAAACTATTCAGAAAGTATGAAGTTTTTGTGTATATATATATTTGCAAGTAACTTTATATGGGTCTATATCCATATTTCAGGTAATGTGTATTACTGGTAGCATGTAACCTTTTACTACCAACCTCATGGTTAGGTCACCAACGACTAAATTGGCTGGCACTCAAGGGTGGGTGTTCAGAAATGATTTCCCTGCCATCATTATTTGGTATTGTTTGAGCCATCGCCTTTAGATCGTTTTGGATGATTCTATTAAGGCTGTAAAGCAAGTGAATCACTTTAAAGAATTTATTGATGAAATATAGATCTCCCACCAGTCTAATAAAAAGAAACAACTTATCATCTTTCAGTTTGCGTCTCTGTCTTTGGACAGAGTGCGCTCAGGGGCGACTCCATCAAAGGACAGACTTGCAACAGAGGAAAATTATACTGAGAGGTGCACAGCCCTGGGGAACAGCGACCCGAGGCCGCGCCTTCTCATTGCACTAGAGAGATGGATCGGTGCAAGCACCGAGGCCAGCGCAACCGACGTTTGCGGGAGCTCGAGGAATATTTGTTCCTTGCCCGGGTGCATGCGCTCGGGCTCCCCATATTAAACCGACCTTGTACCACAACCTGACCTCGTGGTGGGTGGGGTCAAGTAAATACCGTCTAATAAAAAAAACAAATGGTACTGAGGATAATTTCAAACGAACTGGGAATTGAAATCCTGAAGATTGGTAGAGTCTTCGAGCCAAGATGGACAGCATTCAGCCATAGATCAAGAAATGCAATATGGTCAGCTTATCAGCATTATATGATTTTTTTTCTCTATTTACATTATTCGGACTATTGTCCTCATCTTTGTCGCCATATTTATTACAACGTTTCGGCCGTTGTACGCTCCGGCCTTCTTCAGGTGTTTGGAATGTCGAACTGAACCCTTTATTTTGCTCACTGTTCTAATTCCATGTGCCATGTTTAATGGATGCCAGCTATCAGTTGTGTCCTGTTAATTCGTCTCTTTAAGTTCTCCACCGCCTTAACCAGGTATTGAACTCATACTCTATGGGTCACTGGATCTAACCAATGCCTTTATCCACTGTGCCTTGTGTCCTTACAAGAATGGCCAAACCTCTTTCCAACAAATCTTTTATGAGAGATCTGGCATTAAGAATCGGTATACTGGAATAAATTTCCTTGTTGTCAGATGCTCTTCAAGGAAGATATTACGTGCTGAATAATTGATAAAAAACAATCAAAACATTCGAATTTCTCAAACAGAACAGTGGTACTTATGAAAATAAAATAAATGAAACTATCTCTTGTCTATATCTCTGAGATGAGGTATTATGATTACCTACATTATTTACATTATTCGGACTGTTATCCTCATCTTCATTGCCATATTCACAACATTTCGGCCGTTGTACGCTTCGGCCTTCTTCAGGTGATTGGATCTCTGAGATGAGGTATTATGATTACTTACAATATTTACATTTTTCGGACTGTTATCCTCATCTTCATTGCCATATTCACAACATTTCGGCCGTTGTACGCTTCGGCCTTCTTCAGGTGATTGGATCTCTGAGATGAGGTATTATGATTACTTACATTATTCGGACTGTTATTCTCATCTTCATTGCCATATTCACAACATTTCGGACCGTTGTACGCTTCGGCCTTCTTCAGTTGATTGGATCTCTGAGATGAGGTATTATGATTACTTACAATATTTACATTATTCGGACTGTTATCCTCATCTTCATTGCCATATTCACAACATTTCGGCCGTTGTACGCTTCGGCCTTCTTCAGGTGATTGGATCTCTGAGATGAGGTATTATGATTCTACATTATTTACATTATTCGGACTGTTATTCTCATCTTCATTGCCATATTCACAACATTTCGGCCGTTGTACGCTTCGGCCTTCTTCAGTTGATTGGATCTCTGAGATGAGGTATTATGATTACTTGCATTATTTACATTATTCGGACTGTTATTCTCATCTTCATTGCCATATTCACAACATTTCGGCCGTTGTACGCTTCGGCCTTCTTCAATTGATTGGATCTCTGAGATGAGGTATTATGATTACCTACATTATTTACATTATTCGGACTGTTATCCTCATCTTCATTGCCATATTCACAACATTTCGGCCGTTGTACGCTTCGGCCTTCTTCAGGTGATTAGATCTCTGAGATGAGGTATTATGATTACTTACAATATTTACATTATTCGGACTGTTATCCTCATCTTCATTGCCATATTCACAACATTTCGGCCGTTGTACGCTTTGGCCTTCTTCAGGTGATTGGATCTCTGAGATGAGGTATTATGATTACTTACATTATTCGGACTGTTATTCTCATCTTCATTGCCATATTCACAACATTTCGGCCATTGTACACTTCGGCCTTCTTCAGTTGATTGGATCTCTGAGATGAGGTATTATGATTTCTTACAATATTTACATTATTCGGACTGTTATCCTCATCTTCATTGCCATATTCACAACATTTCGGCCGTTGTACACTTCGGCCTTCTTCAGTTGATTGGATCTCTGAGATGAGGTATTATGATTACTTACAATATTTACATTATTCGGACTGTTATCCTCATCTTCATTGCCATATTCACAACATTTCGGCCGTTGTACGCTTCGGCCTTCTTCAGGTGATTGGATCTCTGAGATGAGGTATTATGATTACTTACAATATTTACATTATTCGGACTGTTATCCTCATCTTCATTGCCATATTCACAACATTTCGGCCGTTGTACGCTTCGGCCTTCTTCAGGTGATTGGATCTCTGAGATGAGGTATTATGATTACTTACAATATTTACATTATTCGGACTGTTATCCTCATCTTCATTGCCATATTCACAACGTTTCGGCCGTTGTACGCTTCGGCCTTCTTCAGGTGATTGGATCTCTGAGATGAGGTATTATGATTACATTATTTACATTATTCGGACTGTTATTCTCATCTTCATTGCCATATTCACAACATTTTCGGCCGTTGTACGCTTCGGCCTTCTTCAGGTGATTGGATCTCTGAGATGAGGTATTATGATTACTTACAATATTTACATTATTCGGACTGTTATCCTCATCTTCATTGCCATATTCACAACATTTCGGCCGTTGTACGCTTCGGCCTTCTTCAGGTGATTGGATCTCTGAGATGAGGTATTATGATTACTTACATTATTCGGACTGTTATTCTCATCTTCATTGCCATATTCACAACATTTCGGCCGTTGTACACTTCGGCCTTCTTCAGTTGATTGGATCTCTGAGATGAGGTATTATGATTACTTACATTATTTACATTATTCGGACTGTTATTCTCATCTTCATTGCCATATTCACAACATTTCGGCCGTTGTACGCTTCGGCCTTCTTCAGGTGATTGGATCTCTGAGATGAGGTATTATGATTACCTACATTATTTACATTATTCGGACTGTTATCCTCATCTTCATTGCCATATTCACAACATTTCGGCCGTTGTACGCTTCGGCCTTCTTCAGGTGATTGGATCTCTGAGATGAGGTATTATGATTACTTACAATATTTACATTATTCGGATTATCCTCATCTTCATTGCCATATTCACAACATTTCGGCCGTTGTACGCTTTGGCCTTCTTCAGGTGATTGGATCTCTGAGATGTTTATGATTATTTACATTATTCGGACTGTTATTCTCATCTTCATTGCCATATTCACAACATTTCGGCCGTTGTACGCTTCGGCCTTCTTCAGGTGATTGGATCTCTGAGATGAGGTATTATGATTACATTATTTACATTATTCGGACTGTTATTCTCATCTTCATTGCCATATTCAACATTTCGGCCATTGTACGCTCCGGCCTTCTTCAGGTGATTGGATCTCTGAGATGAGGTATTATGATTACTTACATTATTTACATTATTCGGACTGTTATCCTCATCTTCATTGCCATATTCACAACATTTCGGCCGTTGTACGCTTCGGCCTTCTTCAGGTGATTGGATCTCTGAGATGAGGTATTATGATTACATTATTTACATTATTCGGACTGTTATTCTCATCTTCATTGCCATATTCACAACATTTCGGCCGTTGTACGCTCCGGCCTTCTTCAGTTGATTGGATCTCTGAGATGAGGTATTATGATTACCTTACATTATTTACATTATTCGGACTGTTATCCTCATCTTCATTGCCATATTCACAACATTTCGGCCGTTGTACGCTTTGGCCTTCTTCAGGTGATTGGATCTCTGAGATGAGGTATTATGATTACTTACATTATTCGGACTGTTATTCTCATCTTCATTGCCATATTCACAACATTTCGGCCGTTGTACGCTTCGGCCTTCTTCAGTTGATTGGATCTCTGAGATGAGGTATTATGATTTCATCTTCATTATTCGGACTGTTATTCTCATCTTCATTGCCATATTCACAACATTTCGGCCGTTGTACACTTCGGCCTTCTTCAGTTGATTGGATCTCTGAGATGAGGTATTATGATTACCTACATTATTTACATTATTCGGACTGTTATCCTCATCTTCATTGCCATATTCACAACATTTCGGCCGTTGTACGCTTCGGCCTTCTTCAGGTGATTGGATCTCTGAGATGAGGTATTATGATTACTTACAATATTTACATTATTCGGACTGTTATCCTCATCTTCATTGCCATATTCACAACATTTCGGCCGTTGTACGCTTCGACCTTCTTCAGGTGATTGGATCTCTGAGATGAGGTATTATGATTGTTTCCCACATTATTCGGACTGTTATTCTCATCTTCATTGCCATATTCACAACATTTCGGCCGTTGTACGCTTCGGCCTTCTTCAGATTGATTGGATCTCTGAGATGAGGTATTATGATTACCTACATTATTTACATTATTCGGACTGTTATCCTCATCTTCATTGCCATATTCACAACATTTCGGCCGTTGTACGCTTCCGGCCTTCTTCAGGTGATTGGATCTCTGAGATGAGGTATTATGATTACTTACATTATTTACATTATTCGGACTGTTATCCTCATCTTCATTGCCATATTCACAACATTTCGGCCGTTGTACGCTTCGGCCTTCTTCAGGTGATTGGATCTCTGAGATGAGGTATTATGATTACTTACAATATTTACATTTTTCGGACTGTTATCCTCATCTTCATTGCCATATTCACAACATTTTGGCCGTTGTACGCTTCGGCCTTCTTCAGGTGATTGGATCTCTGAGATGAGGTATTATGATTACTTACAATATTTACATTATTCGGACTGTTATCCTCATCTTCATTGCCATATTCACAACATTTCGGCCGTTGTACGCTTCGGCCTTCTTCAGGTGATTGGATCTCTGAGATGAGGTATTTGATTACTTACAATATTTACATTATTCGGACTGTTATCCTCATCTTCATTGCCATATTGATTTCGGCCGTTGTACGCTTCGGCCTTCTTCAGGTGATTGGATCTCTGAAATGAGGTATTATGATTACTTACAATATTTACATTATTCGGACTGTTATCCTCATCTTCATTTGCCATATTCACAACATTTCGGCCGTTTACGCTTCGGCCTTCTTCAGGTGATTGGATCTCTGAGATGAGGTATTATGATTACTTACAATATTTACATTATTCGGACTGTTATCCTCATCTTCATTGCCATATTCACAACATTTCGGCCGTTGTACGCTTCGGCCTTCTTCAGTTGATTGGATCTCTGAGATGAGGTATTATGATTACTTACAATATTTACATTATTCGGACTGTTATTCTCATCTTCATTGCCATATTCACAACATTTCGGCCGTTGTACGCTTCGGCCTTCTTCAGGTGATTGGATCTCTGAGATGAGGTATTATGATTACTTACATTATTTACATTTTTCGGACTGTTATCCTCATCTTCATTTGCCATATTCACAACATTTTTGGCCGTTGTACGCTTCGGCCTTCTTCAGGTGATTGGATCTCTGAGATGAGGTATTATGATTACTTGCAATATTTACATTATTCGGACTGTTATCCTCATCTTCATTTGCCATATTCAACATTTCGGCCGTTGTACACTTCGGCCTTCTTCAGTTGATTGGATCTCTGAGATGAGGTATTATGATTACTTACAATATTTACATTATTCGGACTGTTATCGTCATCTTCATTGCCATATTCACAACATTTCGGCCGTTGTACGCTCCGGCCTTCTTCAGGTGATTGGATCTCTGAGATGAGGGTATTATGATTACTTACAATATTTACATTTTTCGGACTGTTATCCTCATCTTCATTGCCATATTCACAACGTTTTGGCCGTTGTACGCTTCGGCCTTCTTCAGGTGATTGGATCTCTGAGATGAGGTATTATGATTACTTACAATATTTACATTATTCGGACTGTTATCGTCATCTTCATTGCCATATTCACAACATTTCGGCCGTTGTACGCTTCGGCCTTCTTCAGGTGATTGGATCTCTGAGATGAGGTATTATGATTACTTACAATATTTACATTTTTCGGACTGTTATCCTCATCTTCATTGCCATATTCACAACATTTTTGGCCGTTGTGCGCTTCGGCCTTCTTCAGGTGATTGGATCTCTGAGATGAGGTATTATGATTACTTACAATATTTACATTATTCGGACTGTTATCCTCATCTTCATTGCCATATTCACAACATTTCGGCCGTTGTACCTTCCGGCCTTCTTCAGGTGATTGGATCTCTGAGATGAGGTATTTTGATTCAATATTTACATTTTTCGGACTGTTATCCTCATCTTCATTGCCATATTCACAACATTTTGGCCGTTGTACGCTTCGGCCTTCTTCAGGTGATTGGATCTCTGAGATGAGGTATTATGATTACTTACAATATTTACATTATTCGGACTGTTATTCTCATCTTCATTGCCATATTCACAACATTTCGGCCGTTGTACACTTCGGCCTTCTTCAGTTGATTGGATCTCTGAGATGAGGTATTATGATTACTTATAATATTTACATTATTCGGACTGTTATCCTCATCTTCATTGCCATATTCACAACATTTCAGCTGTTGTACGCTTCGGCCTTCTTCAGGTGATTGGATCTCTGAGATGAGGTATTATGATTACTTACATTATTTACATTATTCAGACTGTTATCCTCATCTTCATTGCCATATTCACAACGTCTTCATCCATGGACACATGGCCCAGCGGATAAAGGCGTTGATTAGATCCAGTGACTAGACACAAAGAGTTGTGAGTTCAATACCAAGTTTTAGTTCACCACTGAGCTGAGTTAAAGGGAAATAACTGAGACATCCGGAAGAGGCATGGCACGTGAAACTAGAACAATCTATCCCCGGTGGACGAAATAAAGGGTTCGGTTCGAAATTCCAATCACCTGAAGAAGGCCGGAGCGTACAACAGCGGAAACGTTGTGAATATGGCAATGAAGAGGAGGATAACATTTTGAATAATATGAATGCAAGGAAACTATGTCTTCTAAAAAAATTTCAGCATATTAATTTTGTTGAAAACAATGTGAGTCTTCCTCGTTAAAATTGACTGAATGGTGTGATAAAGAAATATGAGATTAAGGCAAATGGATTTTGATGGATTAAACAATAATTCTTATAACATAAATCCTAAATATCACGAATTAGTTCATATTATGAACGCAGATTCTTGGAATACGGAAGAAAGTGTAGTTGCTTGAAAAGATACTGAAGAGAAGAGTTACCGAACTTTTGTAAAGTATTTCATCGTGAGATCGCTGGTAATGAATTCCGTGATTACATTGAAAATATAACGAGAAATTACTGTAAACATGGGTACCCAAAACTACCTAAAAAATATATATATATATATATATATATATATATATATTTATATATTTTTATTTACGTTTCATTAAATAATATAGACAAGTGTTGTCTATTTTTTAAAATTTGGCTGATAAGTTTGATAACATTATCATTAAACGAAGAAAAAAATTCACAATATTGATCCATATTTTTTAATATAATCTAAGCTTTCGGCTTACTTAAGCCATTATCAAAGATGTAAATCACAAACATATTAAACAATATACGGACACGACAGTGATGATAGTTGTCATTGTTTTACATTTTTAGGCATTTAAAACAACATTGCCCGCACACACAATTGTAAAATACTTGTCGAAAACACAACTATACTTCGACATGAAAACAATAGACAAAACTAAAAATACTTGAAGCATTATACATCAAACAGTTAAAACCCAACCTAAACAAAATCAATTATGGCATCTCTACAAATATTCTTAAATGTCTATAATTGGTAACAGAAGCCATTGGTTTATACCAAACTTCATTTACAATTCATTAAACGTCATGAGATGCGGTGCGAAGCGTCTTACATGCGCGTGTTTATCGTTTGTAGTGATCAACTATGTTGACAGACTATCATCATATATTTTTATATATTTACATCTTTGATAATGGCTTAAGTAAGCCGAAAGTTTAGATTATATTAAAAAATATGGATCAATATTTGAATTTCTTTCTTCGTTTAATGATAATGTTATCAAACTTATCAGATGTTACGAACAAATTTTTACATAAAATAAATAGATAACACTTGTCTATATTATTTAATGAAACATATATATATATATATATATATATATATATATATATATATATATATATATATATATATATATATATATATATATGTATTATTTCTGATGCAAGACTCTTCGGTAAATCGAATTGAGTTTTTCTCAGTCACTGTGTGTTTATCTAAAATAAATACTTTTAAAATTCACCTTCATCCCTGCCGTGCGCCAACGGCTTAGTGTAGAATTTTTGACGCCAATTGTCGGGTTTGATCCTTAAAACAACCAGATGTCTAGCCAAAATGACTATGTATATGTTATATATATATATTATATAGATATAATATATTATATATCATATATATATATATATATATATATATATATATATATATTTAAATATATAATTAATATCATTGCGGAGGCTGAAAAAGGATTTTCTGTGATGAGAAAAGAAATCGTGTTGAAGTTAAAAATGTGGCAAATCTTCTAGTCATAAATTTGATCGGTCTTCCATTAGATTTTTGGGACTGCAGCAATTCAATTCGAATATGGCGAAGAGACCATAACACATCAGATGACACTAGTCAAAAAGCATCATACTCCTGAACAGAAATATAATGAGAACAGAATTTCAGTCTAGAAATCTCTTAATAATTAAATATTTTATATTAAATTATCAAAATGGTTTAACTGTCTTTGATACTATAAAGTGACTTGTCTCCATTCTTAAATTGAAAAGAATATAGCATAATAGACTCCTAAAGATTACCTGCCTTTATATAGCTACCTCCACAAATTAACTGAAACAAAAAGAGTAGCATAATAAAAAAAAGCCCCAAACTTAATAAAAACAAAGTTTTATCGTCAAAATGTTTGTTATTATTAAGAGGAAAGACTAATGTATTTTTATTATTTTATTAAATGCTTAAATCTTTTCTAACACGTTCGAAATTTTGGTTAAAAATCTTGTTTTTTGCGTCAGCTGTCGACGCGATTATGATTTATGCCTAAGCACCTTTTTCAGGTGAAAAACACATTAATTTGGAAATTCTTGCAAAAATCAATTAATTGTCGGATTTTAATGAAACTTTCAGAATTTATTCAAAAATGAACGAAATTATTTTTGAAATCTTTCTTTTAGAAAATCTTTGTAAAAATATATTTTTTACACATGTTACACCGCATTTGCTTAATTTCACGAAATTTTGAGAAATTAAACTTTCATTGCAAAATTTGTTTTATTAGTTAAAATCGGAACTCCATAGTGAATGTAAATCATCTTATTTTTTTTAAACTGCTACTCATTTTCGAAAAATTTGTTCCGAATGGTAAAATAAAAAATGCAATAAAACGATCTAATAATGTAATTAGAAAAGCTTTTAATTTATTTTATAAATAAGATTTATTGAGGACACTTTTGCCTTAAGAAAAACATTTTTCAATAAATAATGAATTTTTACAAGAATAGTTTTCATTTTTTTCTATTTTAATTATAATAATTTATAAACTTTCAAATCTTTTAAAATTCTGCATTACTTTCATTGAGTTAGGTGATATGGCTATTAAATGTAAACTATATTTAGTAATCAAGCATAAAATGTTTAATAAAAATCGTTTTATAAAATAGGTTTTAATTTTTTTTTTATTTTATAATTTAGTTCCGATTTTTATGTATGTTTAGTTCCGATTTTTTGTAATTTTTTTGGACTACCATACACAATATTATCAGAAAGAGCGATGACTATAGTAAATTTAAATTCAACATTCCTAAAATTAGATTAAAGAGAATATTTTCCAACATTTTTCAGTTTACAGAGTACTTAAAAATATATATATAAACGACGCTCACGTTATTTTCTTAAATTATGTTTTACAGATAAAATCTCTGCAGAACAACAATAAAGCTGTCATCACCTCGCTATCATTTCTTAATGACGTAAATATGGCTGCTGTCGGTTCAAAACACAGCTACTGTTTTTAAATGGATTTCTGTATTATTTTAAACTTAAAGTAAATAATATTTGTTTCAAATCAGATTAATTATACTTTAAATCTGCTAATATTCCTCAAATAAAGATTCAGAAAAGTATATTTTATTTATGGAAGATTTTTTTCATAAAGAGGATTACATTGTGATAAAAGACGAGTAAAAAAAGGGCAATAATCATACTTATTATAAAACCCAGGTTGTGTGTTTGTGTGTGTCTGTTCGTTTATATATTGGATCGGATTTCCTACATTTTCAACCGATTTCAACAAAACTTTACAGGACTACGTAAAATTACCTTGCGGTGGTTCTGACAGCGCCAAAAATTGAAAAAACACAATTGTTTTTGCACAAAATCAATTTGAAAACACGATTAAGAGGCATCGCGAGAATTAAAGGGTGACAACTCATATTGAGTTATACTTATTATAAAACCCATGTTGTTTGTGTGTGTGTGTGTGTGTGTGTGTGTGTGTGTGTGTGTGTGTGTGTGTGTGTTCGTTTATATATGGGATCGGATTTCCTACATTTTTCAACAAAACTTCACTTTTTTTTGGCATTTAGTGTTTCTTATTGTCCTGCACACTTTTTTCTTTATTTTTACATTCAGAATGCTTTAAAAATTCCATTTACAAGACAATTGTTTATAACTCATAACGATTGAAAACTGTTTTGTTTTGTTTTTTTGAGTTTGGGTTTGACCAATTCGTAAAAAAACAAAACAAAAAAAAACAAATACAAAATAAAACTAATTAAGACATGCGTGTCCGTCAACCTTAAACAATAATCTTTGTCAATTTTATTTTTCAGTCTTTATGATGGTCGATACTTGATCTATCTCTTACTGTTACATCTCCGGGCAACGCCGGTCTCTACTGCTAGTATAATATATTTAGCAAAACAAAAATCGATCCCAATCAATATCATATCTGTTTGAAATACATCAGTTGTTTACGGGAAATAGTAAATTTAATCCTTTAGCTTTCAATTGAAGCTAAAATAAAAACTTCAAGAAAGCTTTTTCATTTATAAAAATCCATTTAAACCTTAGGTATCACAAATTAGTCGAGGTCCCTAACTTTATAGAACCGGCTCTTGGAAATTTGGGATGCCGTCATTGCCTCATAGTCAATCTAGTGTTGCGCTTAAATTCACGCGGTCGAGGTACCAAAGGGGAGAGCTCATTTGAACAACTGCCATGAAATTATTTCTAGGAAAGACAGAGGGGAGACACGTCGCGGCGGTGGGAAAATGATTGAAGAGATGCCAGCTCAGACTGATGAAAACATCTCTGAGGCGGTGGTATTTTTATATATCCAGCTGTCCTCACCACGACAACGGGAAACTACTTTGCAATCCACAAATTGTGAGAAAACGGAATCTCACAATTATTGAACAGTTACTGCCCTGGTTTCTAATTGCTCCCCAAAATTAAAAGAGAGATTAAAGGTCAACATATTTCATCCAGTGATTTAGATCAAGAAATTTTCCTCATGGAAAGTATGAAAAAAAATGGATAGTGGGTTTGAAAAAAAAATTTGTTTGTTCTAAACTTTATTTTATAGGATTCATTAAACCTTCTTTGTCACTCAATCCTCCTTAAATTTAAAGAGAAATAAATTTACTTCATTTTAATACAAGTTTCATTTTTCTTTTCCGGTCCGAAACTTGCTTTATAGGACTGGATACCTTTCGTGTCAGTCAGCACTTGTCATTTTTGAAAGGTACTAAATTTCTCCATTTTCATACAAGTTTCTATCTGATTTAAAACGTGTTTTATAGAATTTAAGACCTTATCAATCTTTCCAGTCAACTTTGATCTTCAAAAATTTAAATGCAATGTGAATCGTCATCTTCGTCTTCTTAACTACTGTTCTTTTATTATTCTCTCTCCTTAATAATGCTTTCTTTTTCTAATATTCTCTAACACTCAGTAATCCATTGCGTCTTAGGGGTTTTATAGCCTTTCTTGGGGTGAAATGATTTTTAAAAATTAACTCCACTTAATTGTGATGAGAACTAAATTAACTTCATTTTGATATCTTTTTCAATATTCCATCTGATCTTAAACTTGTTTTATATGATCCGAGGCCTTACTTATCAATCAAGCATCGTAATTTTATTGAGAAATTAATTTATTTTATTGTGATTCCAGCTTCAATATTCTATTTTATCTAAAACTTGTTTTATAGGATTCGAGACCTTATCAATCAATCTTTGTAATTTTAAAAAGAAATAAGTTTGCATCATTTTGATACCAGATTCATTATTCGATCTTGTCCAAAATTCGTTTTATAGAATTATACACATTACTTATCAATCAATCCGAGATTTATTTGACCCCCCACCCCACTGGGCTAGGTTGTGACACAAGGTTGGTTTTTAACGTGCGGACCCGAGTGTTTCAACTCAGGCCAGTGGTCTAAGCTGGTCTTAGCTTGTCTAAGCTGGTCATAGCTTCTTTAAGCTGGTCAGAGCTTGTCTAAGCTATTCATAGCAGGTCATACCACCGCTACTTAACTGATGTCTCACAACGGTGTGGGGTGAACGCAAGGGGGAAAAAGGCCTCCGGCACAGAACAGATATTACATCTGCAACATCTATCCCGACGATAAAAAAAACCTTCTCCTCTGCCCATCCCTCCAGAAGAATCCGGGCGGGGGTGGGAGGAATCCGTAAATATCAATCAGCGCTTGTAACTTTAAAGGTTTGGTTACCAAGGTTTGGTTAGTTTTACGGCATATCAACCTCAATGGGTTATTTAATGCCGACAAGATTTTTATTGCTCGTAATATTTTTTGTTTTTTCAAATAAAAAATTATTCCTGGTAAGATTTTTTTTTTCTTTAATTTGGTTTGTTTTGTTTTACGGCATATCAACTCCAATGGGTCATTTAATGTCGAAACTTTTTTTCCTAGTAATATTTTTGTCTTGTCAAATCTATTTCTGATAATATTTTTTCCTCGAAAATGTATAGCTGGTAATATTATCTTAAAAAATATATTTCTGTTATTTTTTTTTCCAAAAACATATTGCTGGTAATAACTTTTTTTTTCATTCAAAAATTTATTACTGGTAATAATGTTTTTACAAAGTATTTCTGGTATTAAAACCTATTTTTACACTTTTATAATGCTTTTTATCTCAGTCTCAGGGTTAACTATTTGCCCATAACTGGGACCCTAACAGGTGCTACCACCCCGGGACAGGGTGGACCTAGGAACACCAGCAATTAAGAGATGGCTCCACGCTTCTCAAAGCTTAAGAGGCCTTGCTGTTGGACGTAGTTTATCGTCTTACCCTGGACTGGGATGTAGTTTATCGTTATACCCAGGACGGTGTAATTTTAAAGATAAATAAATCTATTTAATGTTGATACCGGTTTCATTGTTTTATCTGGTCTAGAACTTGTTTTATCGGAGTGGAAATCTTCTCCATGGTTGTCATTAATAGCGCTTCATAAGACTTTAAGAAAGAGTTATTATCGGTATTCAATTTTCTCTTTTTCTTTGCTTTTTTTCTTACAAATGGGTCGCTATCAAATATTAAACATTTCTACGACTGCATAAATGCATTACTTAAATGGACTTTACGATTTACTCAAAATATTTCTTTTAATGTTCTTTGACATTTTAAAACTAATGAAACTCGTGAATTTCACTTTCAAAATATTTAATTTGAAAAACGAAGAGGGTTAGTTTAAATTTTAAAAATAAAGAAGGATACTTAGCAATTAAAAACTGCAGTGGAACACTTAATACTTAATAGTAACTACGGAAGCACGACAAGAGATGTTGAAAGCTAAACTATCATATTTTGCATTTCCTACCCGTCCTGGGTATGACGATAAACTACATCCGCGTTCTAAGTATGACGATAAACTACATCCGCGTTCTAAGTATGACGATAAATTGCATCAGAGTCCTGGGTAAAACGATAAACTACATCCGCGTCGTGGATAAGACGACAAATTACATCCGCGTCCCGGGTAAGACGATAAACTACATCCGCGTCCTGGCTAAGACGATAACCTACATCCGCGTCCTGGATAAGACGATAAACTACATCCGCGTCCTGGGTAAGACGATAACCTACATCCTTCGTCCTGGGTAAGACGATAATCTACATCTGCGTCCTGGATAAGACGATAAACTACATCCGCGTCCTGGGTAAGACGACAAATTACATCCGCGTCCCGGATAAGGCGATAAACTACTTGCGTGTCCTGAGTAAGACGATAAACTACATCCGCGTCCTGGGTAAGACGACAAATTACATCCGCGTCCCGGATAAGGCGATAAACTACATCCGCGTCCTGGATAAGACGATAAACTACATCCGCGTCCTGGATAAGACGATAAACTACATCCGCGTCCTGGATAAGACGATAAACTACGTCCGCATCCTCTTATTAGGTAGGTGATCATGGCTCTCCACAACGTCCTTCTTTTTGGTGCTCTAAAAAAGTTCGTCGTCTCTATTTCTCCCTGTTCTGCTACCCATTCACACAAACTCTGTGTCTTTCTGATTGTAAGAATAAATGTAATTGTTGTTCCTGTTTTTCTTAATACTTCCTCGTTGCCCAAATGTTCTGGCTATAGTATTTTCAGCAGTAGTTTGTAGAACTACAAGCCTCTTCAGCATCTGTAAGGAGACTGACCAAGAGATTAGATACCATATAGCAGTTCAACACTCTTTTTTGTTTCTGACTACATTTTTATGTCTTTTGCTCTGTTTCTGGATAACACTTTTGGCTATTCCAATTCTGCTTCGGCTTTCTGTGTCACATTTTCCGTTGCCTCTTCCGAGGTAATTAAATTTCTGTACTTGACGTTTCTCGCTACGTATTACTTGACATGGGCAGACTCTTTTGCTGACGGTCATGTATTGTCTAATTATTTTTTAAATCATTTCACCCTAAGCAAGGCAATAAAGCCACTAAAACAGAAGAGGCTACAGTGTGTGTGAGAATAATAAAATGAAAAAAGATATTAAGATACGAGAACAATAAAAGAAGAGGAATCAAGAAGACGGAAGATAACGATTGACATTGCATTTAAATTTTTGAAGATCAGAGTTGAATAGAAAGCAAGAAGCCAGAAGAGAGCTCCACACGCGAGAAGTGTGAGAAAGGAAACAGTATAGAACTTATTGTAACATCAAACCAATTCAATTTACATTTAATTATGAAATGTGTATGTAAATGTGATAAATATTATGGGACAGAAATAGTAAAAATATTAACCTTGTCACAAAATATTTGTGAGATTTAGCGTATAAAATATGTACGCAAATGTGACAAGTATTATGGGACAGAAATAGTAAAAAAATATTACCCTGTCCCAAAATATTTGGTACATTTCGCGTATGAAATATGTACGCAAATGTGATAAATATTATGGGACAGAAATAGTAAGAAATATTATCCCTGTTGAAAAATATTTGGTATATTTAGCGTATGAAATATGTACGCAAATGTAACAAATATTATGGGACAGAAATAGTAAAAAATATTATCTGTCCCAAAATATTTGGTACATTTAGCGTATGAAATATGTACGCAAATGTAACGAATATTATGGGACAGAAATAGTAAAAAAATATTATCCCTGTCCCAAAATATTTGGTACATTTAACGTATGCAATATGTACGCAAATGTAACAAATATTATGGGACAGAAATAGTAAAAAATATTATCCCTGTCCCAAAATATTTGGTATATTTAGCGTATGAAATACGTACGCAAATGTAACGAATATTATGGGACAGAAATAGTAAAAAATATTATCTGTCCCAAAATATTTGGTACATTTAGCGTATGAAATATGTACGCAAATGTAACAAATATTATGGGATCGAAATAGTAAAAAATATTATCTGTCCCAAAATATTTGGTACAGTTAGCGTATGAAATATGTATGCAAATGTAACAAATATTATGGGATCGAAATAGTAAAAGATATTATCTGTCCCAAAATATTTGGTACATTTAGCGTATGCAATATGTATGCAAATGTAACGAATATTATGGGACAGAAATAGTAAAAAATATTATTCCTGTCCCAAAATATTTGGTACAGTTAGCATATGAAATGTGTACGCAAATGTGACAAACATTATGGGACAGAAATATTAAAAAAAGAATATGGATATGAAAATGTAACAAATTCTATGGAAATAGGGTAATATAAAACACTGGTACAACATCAGGTGTTTCCTAAGTCAACACCTTCATATGATTGTGATACCTTTTGATTCACTTTAATATAGTATTTGTCATTCTAATATTTAATACATTTCAAATTGTAACCGATATATTTAAGAACATCGCTGCTTATCTCGACACCTTGCTATTTTATCTGTTTTGGATTCATAAAAATGTCCAAATATAATTTATCGCATAAGGACCCTTAAGCATTCAAGTCGAAAATATCAATACGTGTATCGATATAATGGCTGGAGGTGTCGCAATATGACATCTTCATATGTTTAACTTCTTATTTCTGAAGTATGGCTTTAACATAGTTCGCTTGCTGCACGCGTGCACACATGTACACTGTTGAGAGAAAATATTTCCACTAGTAAAAGAATGACAGCTATCGTCTCGTAACAACTACATACAAAAGGAACAGAAATAGATAAGCAAGTAAGACGGTACCGACTATTTCATTTTGATATGTTGAATAACACAGTTAAAGACGAAAGAAATATTGAATTAAATTTAATAAAGGCAAAATTGTTATGGCTTAAAGACAAGGTAAAATAATTCCGAAATGGCGTAGCTTATAAGGTGCTATTATTCCTTTGTAGCGTTTGTCTATTCGTAGTGGTCAGAGAAAGGTTAAAAAATATTTATATTGCATTAACAATTATTTTTTATTGGGTGGGAGATGAATTCATACTTTTCCAAAGGATATTTCCCAAGGATATTTCCCAAGGACATTTTCCAAGGTATTTACGCTGGAATATTGTTCTTTTTTCTTTCTTTTTTTTTTGGGGGGGTTGGGTGGTTGGGTTGGAGGAATTCATTTTCCTAAGGATATTTCCCAGGGATATTCCCAGGGACATTTCCCAAAGATATCTACAAGTGAATATTGCTTTAACAATTATTTTTTTAGATAACAATGATTAATATAAATGGGATGGGTGGGAGATGTTCATACTTTTCCAAGGATATTTCCCAAGGATATTTACGCGTGAATATTTACGCGTGAAAAAAAAACAAAGCAATATTGCTTTATTTTTTTATTTACATTAGGTGTCAGGAATTCATATTTCCCAAGGATATTTCCCAGGGATAATTCCCAAGGACATTTCCCAAGGATATTTACGCATGAATATTGCTTTGTTTTTTAGATATGGTTTACCTGGGATGGGGAGATGTTCATACTTTTCCAAAGGATATTTCCCAGGGATATTTCCCAGGGACATTTCCCAAGGATATTTACGCGTGAATATTGATTTAACAATTTAGATGTAAAGCTGTCAATCAATTATTTTAGATGATTTACATCATCTAAAATAATTGATTGACAGCTTGATTTACATAGCTGGTGAGAGGAATTTCCCAAGGACATTTCCCAAGGATATTTCCGCGTTCGAAGGTAACGAACCCGACTGGAATTGAAACGACTCTCCGATTTCTCATTCTGCTCCGCTATCCATTACACCCCCACACATCCGCCCTGTGGCAGTGTGATGCTTTAGGAAACATTCTACTGGATAATACTGAGTACTGTTATTTATGTAGGGGGGTATTTTTGTCACATGCCACCAAACATTGAACGCCAGGTATACAGCGTCTTATTCATAGTTTTCTACGATGTCAATGGCATCTTTCCTCTGGACAATGCGTTCTCCCTTACTGCATTAGTTGGACGTGAATTGTTTCAGGATCAGAATGAAGTATTTAATGCGTTGCTCTAACCACTAAATGCTTCTGATCTTATTTCCACTGGGCACTTATTGGATTAGTTGAACCAACTAGTTCGTTCTAGGGAAACTCCAACCCATAATCTGTTAAAGGACTTGTTGTATACTTCCTAGTACCAAATCAAAGAAGAAATCTGAGGTCTTATTTGATCCATCACTGGTCAGATGAAGCTAAAACAAACGCCTTATTAGACAAAGGGTTAAAATGTTTGAGATCAGCAGTCCCTTAGATCAAATGCCATACGTGATACACGTTTAGGCGTTCAAGTCTCTTTCGATTCATTACTGACTAGGTTTTCTCGCAGCAGGTTGCCATTTCTTTTTGCGTTAGACTGGGTGTTAGCCAAAGGTATAGAAACCAGAGTATAAAGGGTGCTAACCAAGTCTATAGAACCCAGGGTAGATTGAGTGTTAACCAAGGCTATAGAACACCGGGTAGACTGGGTGCTAACCAAGACTATAGAAACCAGCGTATAAAGGGTGCTAACCAAGGCTATAGAAACCAGAAGCTACGCGGAGGCCTAAAAACAATGCTTCAAGGACGCTTCAGAGTTGTTATCGAGGCTACCGTCTTTCAACATCGCCTATCGCAGAATGCGTCTCACTCCCAGCTAGTATACTGTTTGGAGAACTCTCCAGCGGCAAGAGGCTACGCTGAGGCCCAAAACGACGCTTCACGGATCAGTTGAAGACATCCCTGAAAAAGACCAACATCGAGTGTAGATCGTGCTAATTAGAGAACTCCACCTATCAGAGCCGAATAGAAAATATCTTGCGATATATTGTTCTTCTGCGACATTCGAACTACGTGAAGCGGAAACGTTTATCGAAGAGCTTGTAGACAAATATGTTGGTTTCAGTTGATATATCAACATTTAGAAATGGTTGACCGGAATGCTTGAGCTTCAATTCCAAATATTTACGGTAAATATTCCGAAAAACTACCCTCATCGTGCATATGCCAACAATAAATATTTTAGTCGCTTGAAAGTGTCTAACTTTTTCTGGATCATTAGGTATCAACCTCTCCTCCGCTGGGAGGGACAAGCGTCCAGAATGCGTCCCACTCGATTCCCACGTATCATCCTGTTTGGAGAATTCGCCAGCGTAAAGAGTCTATGCGGAGGCCCAAAACGACGTCTCGAGGATCAGTTGAAGACATCCGTGACACAGAGCAAAATCGATCCTGAGACTTTGGAAAGCGTTGCTGCAAATCGGCTTTCCTAGCGTAGGACCATGCGAAGGGGGGGGGCGAGACTTTCCAGTCCGACCATCAACATGAAGAGGATATGCGATGTGCTGTCATGAGGTCCCGACTCCCCCAGCCTCGTCTACCTCCTAGACTAATTTGTGACTCCTGCGCCCGATTCTTCAGGGATAGACTTGTCCTTCACAGGCATCTCTGTCACTGCCATTAGAGGGGAGAAAGGTAACAAGGAAAGACGATGACGATCCCGATGCTCGGATGCGATCGGGTGCTGACGACGAGGTACCAAATTTGAAATATATCCTTAATCATGATTTTACAAGAACAGATTGGTTCAAAATGGGGCAGGATCTATTCCCATTGATATAATATCTATCACTGGCATTGAGGCTACCATCCTTCAACATCGCTTCCGCTGGGCGAGTCACGTGTCCTGAATGCATCCCATTCGATTTCCCCGTATCATGCTGTTTGGAGAATTCGTCAACGGAAAGTGTCTACGCGGAGGCCCAAAACGACGCTGCAAGTATCTGTTGAAGACATCGCGGACACAGGCCAACATCGATCCTGAGACCTGGGAAATTATTGCTGCAAATCGACCTTCCTGGCGTGGGACCGTCCGAAGGGGTGGGGGAACCGAGACTTTCGAGTCCAACCGTCAACATGAAGATGATCTGAGACAGGTTGTCAGAAAGCCCTGACTCGCCCAGCTGCATCAACCACAAACACTACTATGCGAATCCTAGTCACGAGTCATCAATAGTAGGCTGGGACTTTTACAGGATATTTTGTTTAATAATAATGATTTTTATTGATACAAGATCTACTAATTAGCCGAAAGTTAGGTTGGAAGAGAAGAAGTGAATTCATGCCTTTTCCAAGGGTATTTACGCGTAAGTGAATATAACGACCCTGACTAGAATTCGAACTCGACTCTTCGATTTCAAATTCAGAGTTGTTATCGAGGCTACCGTCTTTCAACATCGTCTCCGTAGAATGCGTCTTACTCGACTCCCAGCTAATATACTGTTTGGAGAATTCTGCAGCGGTAAGACGCTAGCCGAGGTCCAAGACGATGGTTCAAGGATCAGTTGAAGACCTCCTTGACACAGACCAATACCGAGTCTGAGACCTGGGAAACCGTTCCTGCAAATCGGCTTTCCTGGCATAGGACCATCCGAGAGGGGGAGACTTTTGAGTCCAACCGTCAACATGAAGATGATCAGAAAGGCCCGGCTCGCCCAGCTGCATCCTCTACCCACACTACTCTGTGACTCCTGCTCACGAGTTATCAATAACAAGCTGGGACTTTTGTTTAATAATAATGATTTTTTTCTGATACAAGATCTACTAAGTAGCCCAAAGTTCGGTTAGAAGAGAATAAGTGGATTCATGCCTTTCTCAAGGGTATTTGCGCGTAAGTGAATATAATGAACCTGACTCGAATTCGAACTCGACTCTTCGATTTCAAATTTAGAAGAGTTATTCATTATACCACCAGTACATCCAAGCTTATAGCACCTGGTATTTCCACACAGTCACCCATCTGGGTACTGACCGAGTTCAACGTTGCTTAGCTTCGGTGATCCCACGAGAACTTCTGTTTAAACATGATGTAACCGTAAGCCTTAATCGTTTCGAAAGCTTACGAGACTCTGATGTTCGAGGCTAATTCCTGCTTCATGGTTTGATAAATAAATGACTTATACGTGTACGTATGTGCGGGCATTTATATAACATGTAATTTTTTTTTAGTCAAAATAGTAATCTGTACGTTTAAATCTATCCAGCCTTGCTACAATTTCCCTCAAATCAATCTGATCAACAAATAAATCGTTTTACTACAGATATTATAAAGATTTAATATTTTTAATGATTTTTTTTCTTTTTTGAAAACTTTAACCTTCGTATCAATAAACCAGTTTTTTTTCCATTGACATCGCTATTATTTTAAGTACTTTCACTCCTCGGCAATGTTTATTCTTTTTAAAAGCGATTATTCGAATTAAATCCTAAACGTATTTTTTGTTCTTGAGAATTTATAACAAAAATATTAAACAGTATTTATTAAATTGTTAACACTATTACTAGATTGTTTATTGAAGGGGTTGATAAAACATCGGCTAATTGCCAATTGATTCAAACGTTATATGTTATTCAATCGTTATAAAATAGTAAATAATAAAGATTTTATTATAGTTTCTTCACATATTTCAGTAATTTAGTAAATGTTTATAAATTTACAAATAAAAAAATGTTTTCATATTTATTTTTTTTATAAATTGGTAAATGATAAATATCGCATTGCAGGGGTTTTAATAAATTTGTATTAGTTTAAGAATGTTGTAAATATAAAATTATTATTGTAAATAGACAATCTAATAAATAAATAATGTTTAATAGTTTTGTTGTAAATAAAACAAAAAAAAATGTATAAATTCACATTCCTCATACGTTTAGGCTTTATTACAATTCTAATCGTCGCTTTTTAAAATAATAAACATTGCCGAGGAGTGAAGGTAGTTAAAATAATAGCGGTGTCAAGGGAAAAGCCATCCTTTTTGACATTCCGTTATTTTTGCGGTGCACAAAGGTCAAAGTTTGCCGATTTTTTCGCATAAAGAAATTTAGCTATTATTATTATTATTATTTTCTTTGATTTCTGGCGTTTACACATTTCTTTACGGGTCCTGTCCAGGGACCTAAGGTTAGAAATGGCGTCATGACACTTTCCACTGACAAAAAAAAATTACATAGATAAAGCCCTTCGTAAAGTGTGGGTTGTACTTGTCAGAACAATTTTTTGTATCTCCTTGAGGCATGGACTTCCAGGAATCCCTTCAATTAGTCTACTGGAATCTTTTCCAACCAATCTTAAGGCTCCAACTACAACAGGGATTGTTGATGTTCCCATGTGCCACATTTTTGAGATTTCTATTTCAAGGTCTTATTATTATTAAATCATTATAATATTATTATTATTATTATTATTATTATTATTTGTGTATGTTGTTTCCTACGGTATATCCTGCAGAGCCGGGTTCAAACTATAGCCCTTAGGCTCCATAGGAGAATTCTCATGTAATTGATATCACTTTACTTACTATATGGGATGTTCTTAGTAGAGCGAACTTCTGGGCAACCTGTATGTTGATGTTACCTGGGACACTGTTAGTAAATTTGTCCATTCCTTTTTTCACGAGGCCCAGTGCTCTGATTACTATTAGTACAGCCTCAGTCTTCATTTCCCACATCCTGTTAATTTCGATCTCCCATTTTTTGGACAATTTCTCCATAATTTTAATGGAGGTGTTTCTCGCAGATGATACTGCTATGTCAATAAGCATACACTTCATTTTTTTTTTTTTTGATAATATCAGGTTTGTTGGCATTTTTTCCCCTGACAGTTTGAATTGGCATGTCCCAGTGGATAGTTACATCATTATTTTGGGTAACCGTGGCTGGTTGGTGCTCACATCATCTCTCAGTGGTTTCGATTTGTGCTTCTTGCATATCTTCCAGTGCACATATGCCGTTACCTTGTTATGTCTGTGGGTATATTCCTTTTTTTGCTTGTTTCGGAGGACATCCTGAGATAATATGGTCGACAGTTTCATTATATTTTCCGCAGATCCTACATTTCGAGTTAGTTCCATCCTTGATTATGTGATAGTGATAGGATCTGGTTGCGAGGCTTTGGTCCTGAGCTGTAATAATTAGGCCTTCTGTCTCAGCTTTCAACCCGGTGTTCATCAGCCACTGATGCGTTTTCTAATGGTCCATATCTGCTTCTTTCGTTCTTTTTATTTTTTATTTATTTATTTATTTTTTTTAAGCGTTTCACCCCAAGCAAGGCGGGAAGCCACTAGGACGCAAGGGGTTACAGAAGATTTAGAGCAAGATCAGATAGGAGTGATAGATGAAAGGATGAGGAGAAGGATAGTGGATAGATCAAGGCAACTGGAGATGTCGATTGACATTACATTTGAATAGTTGGAGATTATAGCTTTCAGGGAAACTGAAATAGGGAAGGGAGTTCCACAGGCGAGAGGTGCGAGACATGAAGCTATTGGAGTAGAAGAGACGGCTACATTTAACAGTTTCGACAGTGAAAGGGTGAGAGCGGGATGACAGCCTCGAAGGGCGCTTGAACTCATGAAGTCTGGGAACCAGCGAATGCAGCTCCTCGGAGCAATTACTATGAAAGTGTTTGTAAAAAATACAGAGAGAGGCGACGGCGCGTCTGTGAGAAAGTGACTGTAGACGAGATGCCAGAACAGGGCCAATTATCTATATCCGCCTCTGGATCTTGTCAAGAACCCCGAGGCAAAGAGAAGGGACTCCAGACCATATATGACAGCAATACTCCATGCAAGGGTGAATTGTTGATTTGTAGATCTGAAGGATCGATTCCGGGGAGATTTGCCATGCAACACTTTGTCTTCCCAGTTTTTTTTTGTTTTTTTTTTAATTTCATTTGGTCAAGTTGCCTTGCTTTCTGTTTTACTCCTTTGATGTAGATCAGGGGTCGGCAACTCATTCGACCCCGCGAGCCGGATCGTGTTATAACGACGGGTCGCGGGCCGGACGAAGGCCATTAATGAAAAATTAAGGAAAATTACATATGCATACCCCTGTCAACCTAAATATTTAAAACCATAATGAAAATAAACATTGAGAAATCAAAAAAATAAAAGAAAATCTAAAATTAAAAAAAACACCTAACAAAAATTACTTTTCCTCAAGGAACGTCAAAATACTTCAAAGTGAAAAAAAATCAACCGAAGTGAAAATGGATGAAATTATGACGTGTAGGTTTGAAACTGTTATTGAAAATTGTTCCACAAACGAACCACACACACACACACACACACACACACACATCAAACAAAAACGAAGCACATATACCCATACATACGAATACAAATAGTTGCAAACATTTACATTTACGTACGTACACATGCGGTATCAACCACACATTCATGAGGCATGTATGTATAATGCGCGTATGTTTAACTGTCTTTAGATTTCTGCTACCTCGCATGTCAGTCCCTCCCTGGCCTCTTTCACTTTAGCGTTCCTTTCACTTCTGTTATCTTTTAATGTAGCCAAGGGTCATAACAAATATGTATCCATTATTTGACATTAAACGTAGGCAACGCAACTTGGTAAAATAAGTCTCATGGAAGATAACTGGCAGATAGTCTAATACCTTTAGTGCACTGAGATGTGTAGACATTCTATGGAAAATGACATATAACAAATTTCATTTGATGGTCGTCTCTCATGTTAAAAATAGAGTCATTGGTAATCAGGCTCGCGGGCCGGTCAAAATGCCTTCGCCGGCCGGATCCGGACCGTGGGCCGTAGGTTACCGACCCTTGATGTAGATGTTATTCGTTTCATTTTTTTGTTGGTAAGGTTTTGGGTACGTCAAACTGTTTCTTGAAGAGTTTTAGCTTCTTTTTGCGGTGAAAAAAACACATTGATTTGGAAATTCTTTCAGAAATCAAGTAATTGTCGAATTTTAATGAATCTTTCAGGATTTATTCACAAATAAATTATTTTAAAATAGTTTCGTTTTTAGAAAATCTTGGTAAACTATGGCTTTAAGCGAGGCAAGTCATTAAACAAGGCAGACAGAAAAAATGTCCATAATTTTTTGCGTCTATCCCAGTCTTGACAATGAATCTTAGAAAAACCTATGATGACGATGGCGAAAGAAAATTAAATATTAAACCAATTTCTCACAAATTTGTGCAAACTTTTCATAGGATGTGTCCAATAATTAAATAAATATATAAATAACATCCGCATGTATGATTGTATTGGTCTTCAACATAAAAAGCTTCGAAAACGAAATTAGCCAATCTTATCTAATTTTGGGACACTGGGAAGAAAAATGCTAGCCAAAATTGTTGATTGGCTCTAGATTTCAAGATACAGTACTAGTGTCTTATGAATATTTCATCGAAATTGTTGTCCTTGCCAGATTAATTATTATTCTCCTAATAACCTTATTATATATAATTATTCTCCTAATAAACTAATTATTATTCACCTAATAAAATTATTATTATTCTCCTAATAAACTAATTATTATTCTCCTTTGCACTCAGGTTTTCGCACATTTACTTGACCTGTGAAAAATGTCCCGTGAATATATATAAGGTTATATATTTTATGTCTGCCTTTCCGTTCTCTGTTATATGGTTTGAAATTATATATATTTAGCTGTCTTTTGTGTTGTTTTGGGGTTTTTTCTCTCTTTCATGGGCGCCATTTGCTTTGGATGCTTTTTAGAGATAAGATAATGGCCTTTTTAGCTTCCTTCACGTGAATTGCAGTAAAAATTTGAATATGAAATGTTAAATATTACGGGGGACACCAGAATTTTAGAAATACAAAAATGGGCCATAGTCCAAAATCGATTGGGAACGACCGTTCTATATGATGTAGAACTGTGACATTGGTAATGGTGTCTATAGTGAGAGCTATGTCATCTGCAAATATCGGCCAAGATCCTCCTGGATTATGGGATCTCCTCTGAGACAGTAAATGTCGTAACGATGCTATACAAAAATACCAAATCTTTGTATCCTATTAAAAATTATTTGTACAAAACCTGTGTAAATTATTCAATGAGACATGCCTTAATGACAACACGGTGCCAAAATATACAGGTTTTGAATTCAGGTGTCTACCCAAGGCTATAGGATCCAGTCTGTCCTACAACTTACCCATAACTGGGGGTGGGGAGAAGAGCAGGATTCATACCTTCAGAAAGGTAGTAGAATGCAATGAACTCGGCTCTCCGATTCCTCAACCCGTACCGCTGACCATTATCCTACAGCGCTTTTCATATACCTGGTGTAACAGCAAAATTGTCCAAATCGTGTAACAGCAAAATTGTCCGATTGTTAGATTAAGCTGTGAACCGTTGTATCTTTAATTAATGATATCTAACTGGAATTCTCCGGTGTTCTTAAAAGCACTATTGTACTCAACTTTGAAGAATAGGAATGTATAATCACTTTCAATCTTAACAAAAGTATCGTGACTGTTAAGGGGTCCACCCCTTTTTCATACAAGTGGACTCGCCTAGTGTGTACTTGTACTGCTGCCGGTGAATACCCAGAGAGTGATACAGTGAGACAGTGAGAGAGTGAGGTAACCGCGTTGTAAGAGTCATAGTTGCGAGCACGTAGACTCAGAAGGAAGTCATACTTCGATACTGAATTTCCCAGACTGTATATATATATATATTATTATTGCCACTAACCACATTTCTGGATCTACTAACCGTATTACCAATTGTATTATTACGTCAATACATTTATTTGCTATATTTCATTCCTGCGTTTGTCATTCATTTTGAGACCGGATTTCATCCCGGAATCCACATCAGTGACGAAATCGATCATGAACGAAAATGACATGTTCATCATTAATTAATCATAGCTAAGGATTGGAAGCTTATGGAATATTTAAATGAGAGTTCATATATATATATATATATATATATATATATATATATATATATATATATATATATTCCAGAATCATTTTCCAACTCATTCAAGATGATCTTCGCCCTCTCTATACTTCTAACTTTCTGTCCTAGAGTAAGAAGGTGCTTCAAACGTTTCATGTACGATTTTCATTTCTTGTGTCACTGCTCTTTGAACTGTCATAGCTGAAACTGCCTTTTCACGTGCCAAACGTCTTATAAACTGAGATGGATCTTTTCTCGTTGTTCTCTTTAGCTGTAAGCTTAAATGATGATCTTTCTTCTTGTTGTGACCTCCTGATCCATTTTTACCTGTCTACTGTTCCCTGTTTTTTTAAACTTATTCACCGTTCTCTTGAATGCTTCTTGAATGGACTTTGAAGATGGAAGCCAGAGTATGAATGTTGGTACCATTACTGAAGGCCTTAATGATCTTTTTCCTCTCGCCATTGCTCATTTGGGAAGACAGTGTATCTGGCACAAAACAATTTTAACTTACACTCTTTCTAGCTGAATAAATCAAAGGGCTTTTCAGTTATGCTTCCGACAAATGACGTTAAGATGGCTAAACGTTTTATCGGAAAACCTTGAAAAAAGTGGTCTTTTAGATAGTAAACATTTTGTGAGATCGGTAAATTTTGCTGTTACACTTGGTATATATATATATATATATATATATATATATATATATATATATATATATATATATGTGTGTGTGTGTGTGTGTGTGTGTAAAATATATAGAAAATAGGAAAGAACTCGTCAGGTAAATAATCCAAAGTTCTTTAGTATTTTTGCTATTATTTTTTAAAAATAGTGCTCGGTACAAAAGTAGAGCATAAATATAATTATTTATTTAAAAATATGATTCCAACGCTACATAAGAGTTCTCATGTGTCAAAATAAGAGCCGAAACCTTCAATATGATTATTTGACTGTTTTCGGCTCTTGTCTTGAAACATGAGAACTCTTATGTACCGTTGGAATAATATTTTTAAGTAAATAATTATATATATATATATTATATATATATATATATATATATGTGTGTGTGTGTGTGTGTGTGTGTGTGTGTGTAGTGCTTGTTTTTTGTTTTTTATATTCTCTTTTTTCTTTCGCTATCACTCACTCGCCTTTTTCTCTTTATAAATTTCTTTCTCACCAGCACGTTTCATTTCTTAAGCCACTATCTACTTACCTGCACCCTCCTTTCTCTTAATCTCTAATCTATATTTATCTCTATCTATCTATCTATCTATCTTTATCTCGATCTCTATTTAACTGCTTTTGCCTTTTCTTTCGCTCTGCCTTTTTCATTCTGTCTCTCCTCCTTTCTCTCATCTCTTCCCGTCTATCTTACCCTCTCACTTTCCATACTTTTATCGCTCTTTCTTGCTCTTTTCTCCCCCCCTCTATCTCTTCTTCCCTTCACCGTTTCTCTTTTCCTTTCTTTCCTCCCCCTACTTCAATGCAAGCGCTTCCATATTGTATTGGATTGGTGCATAATTATCAGGCATTTTTTTAAAAAAATATTTATTATGAAAAAAAGAAGTATAACAATTCAACAATAACATTTTTAAATTATTATTTCGGAGTGTATGATTATCGACACGCATTTTTATAACCTGAAAATAAAATAATATTTTTATTAAAAAAAAAAATAGTAAACAAAACAAATTTTTATTAACAAATAACTCGCCTACAAAAACGCCTGATAATTATGCACCAACCCAATATTTTATGTAAAACAACACGTTCAAAATGATGTGGAGAAAAGTAAACAAGGTATCAAATAATTGATCTTGTTCAATTCAAATGAAATCATCAGTCATTTCAATTAAATTTATTTTTTCCCTCCAAAAAAAAAACGGAATAATTAAAACAAAAACAACGAAAGGCTTGTTTGTTTGGGTATTTTCGTAAGGTGGGGAGTACTTTCTTTCTTTCTTTCTTTCTTTCTTTTTTTTTCTTTTCTTTCTTCCACCCCCCCCACCGCTTCCATTCTCCGTTGATTAACATTCCAGATTTCCTAAAGAGAAAATTTTCCGATGCATTTATGAAAGGAGCGTTCTTATTTCTTCATATGATAATCAATAATGACAAATAATAATAAAGAAAATTAAATGCTTACTTCGTCTCTACTCTAAGGTTGGCGGAATTACATCCACTTTTCAGGAGACTTGATTGTAGAATTAGATTCATCTATATCTTTATGTATGATTTTATAAAATTAAATACATTATCATTAATTTTTTTTTCTTTGATTTCTGTTGTATACGCATTTCTTTCCGGGTCCCAACCAGACACCTAAGGTCAGAAATAGCTCCATAACATTTTCCACAGATATCATTTTGTAAAAAAAAAAAAAATGAGATAACACACATTTTATATAGATAAAGCTCTTCGTAATGTATAAGCTGAGCTTGTGAATACAATGATTTTTTTTTTCTTTGATTTCTGGCGTTTACACATTTTTTTCCGGGTCCCGCCCAGGGACCTAAGGTTAGAAATGGCATCATGACACTTTCCACTGACAAAAAAAAAAAAAAATTACATAGATAAAGCCCTTCGTAAAGTGTGGGCTGTACTTGTCAGAACAATTTTTTGTATCTCCTTGAGGCATGGGCTTCCAGGAATCCCTTCAATTAGTCTACTGCAATCTTTTCCAACCAATTCTAGGGCTCCAACTACAACGGGGATTGTTGATGTTCCCATATATATGCCACATTTTCGAGATTTCTATTTCAAGGTCCTTGTATTTTGATAGCTTTTTGAATATCTTCAAAGATACATTGCAGTCAGCAGGGACTGCCATATCAATAAGGAGGCACCGTTTTTGTTTGTAGTCTTTAATAACAATATCTGGGCGGTTGGCTTTGATTGTTCTGTCAGTGTGTATTGTGTAGTCCCATAGAATTTTAACAGGTCCTATCTCCGTAACCGGATCTGGCTGGTGTTCATACCAGTTTCTTTCAGTTTCCTTCACGTAGAAGTTGCAGATTTTCCAGTGCAGATATTGGCCCACTCTGTCATGTCGTGTTTTATATTCAGTGGGTGCCAATATCGTGCAACCTGATGCAAGATGATAAATCGTTTCTGGATATTTATCACAGAATCTGCATTCTGGGCTGACACAATATTTTAGTATATGTGCTTGATAATTCCTAATTAGCAAGCAATGGTCCTGTGCAGCAAGGATAAAACCTTCAGTTTCCGCTTTTAACCCTGCACTACGTAGCCACTGGTGGGTACGGGTTTTGTCTACGTCAGCTTGTTTGGTATTATTAAAATTCTTAAAGAAAATGCTAACAGAAAGAACACTTCTACTCAAAATCAAGAAAAAATAGCCGGACATATAATGAGGAAAGACGGCTTGGAAAACTTAACCCTCATGGAGCACTCATTGAGGGGCAAGAGAGATATTGGAAAGCAGCAAGCCACTTACCTGACGAGCTCGGGTGAATTGATGGCGGAACAGTGAGAGGGGGCCTT
This sequence comes from Acanthosepion pharaonis, assembly GCA_903632075.3. Lineage (NCBI taxonomy): Eukaryota > Metazoa > Mollusca > Cephalopoda > Sepiida > Sepiidae > Acanthosepion > Acanthosepion pharaonis. Next base: position 2,855,941 of record CAHIKZ030005210.1, read on the forward strand.
AACAAAAAGAGAAAAACTGCTAAGAGCCACCCACACAGGATAGGAAGTTGTGGAGAGCCATGATCACCTGAAGGGACGTAGTACTTAGAATATTATTATTATTATTATTATTATTTGTTTATAAACAATGTCTATCTGCTATTTAATGACCTCACTTCTATATGCTTTACTTTCGATCAAAAGCGTGGAGAAGAGCTCCACATTAGTGACCTTGTGTCAAACTATGCTCCTCTGGGTAAACGCGTAAAAGTGCAACGAAATAGTCGAAACCTCAAATCTGTATTTCTACCCATGTGTTCTTAATGTAAGAGTTATTTTCAACCATTTTTCCAATCTTTGCTGTTTTTATCAACATGTTTTTTTTTTGTATTTTTTTTTTTGTTTAATTTTGTGCTGATGTGATAAAAGCAATAAAGATGAGGATGCTCGTCGATAGTAATCACCAAAAGAAAAAAAAACGAAATATCTCTTCAGGTATGCAGACAATTTCAGGGAAGAATAATGCTGAACTAAAAATGTATATAAGGCACTAAATGTTTTTTTTTGTTTGTTTTTTTGTAATGTCGTTAGTTTTTTGTTGTAACAGAATTATCTCCCTCAAAGTGGCGACACCGGGTGGCAGTGATCTTAAAATGACAATGGCGGAATGTTGTTGATGACGAAATCTGGAGGTGAAAAAACTGTCGCCGTGACAGAACAGAGTACAACTATAAGTGTAAAAAAAATTAAGTAATTTTCGTCATTGTTGACGTCATGGAAAAGCTAATTAATAGTTAATAATATAAACACATACTATTTTAAAATATAATGAAAAACGATAATAAATACACACACACGTACACTCACACATCATCGCAGTAGGGTGAAATTCGAGCGGCGCTTTGAAGTTTGTCTCTTTCTGAGTAGTGCCGCTGGGTAGCGTAATTGTTCTGTCTTGATCATTTAGACATAGAGCACTATTGATTACTGTTTAGCTACGTCTTACTCTTTTGATCTTTTCTTCTCAGTTTGTTTATTTTACGCCTTTTATATCAATTATTCTCTTAGTTATTGATTTATTGATTTTAATTTTTATTTTCTTGGCAGGATTTGTACTGGTTTTTTACCAATATTCTGGTTTATATATATATATATATATAAGTGGGCATCAATCGTTTAGCATGAAACAGACTGTCTGCTCAGGGTGTTGACTTCAATGTTAACTTTTATATTCACATACAGTCTATGCCTAATATTGAGCATTTTAACTCATAAATATAACTTACCATGAAACTATATTTTATCACACACACGCACACACACACACACACACACACACACACATATATATATATATATATATATATATATATGATAAAAATATAGTTTTCAGATATGCTATATTCATAGGTAAAAGTGAGCAATATCAGTGATATATATAAGATATTTTCGGAAGAATTGATGGATTTTGAAGTTATATAATAATGTATATATATATATATATATATATATATATATAACATTGCATATATATATATATATATATATATATATATATATATATATATATATATATCATGTTAATTCATCTCTCCAAGTTCCCCACTGTCTGTTCAATACTGGTTAAGGCGGTGGAGAACATGGAGAGGAGAATTAACAGGAGATAACTGAATGATAACTGACATTCATTAGATATGGCACGTGTAACTAGAACAGAGTAACCCAGTGAGCGAAATGAAGGGTTTAGTTCGACATTTCAACCACCTGAAGAAGACCGGAGCGTACAACGGCTGAAACGTTGTGATAAATATGGCAACGAAGTTGAAGACAGTAGTCCGAATAATGTAAATAATGTACATAATCCCTCATCTCAGAAATATAGACAGATATATATATGTGTGTGTGTGTGTGTGTAATGTACATATAAGCAGAAAGAATACGTTTAAATAAGTTTTATTAATTTCAACAGACGAGATCTGTCGTTTTGGGTTTTTTCAATATTTTCTTCGAATATTGGAAAATTACAATAAAAATAAAATTAATATGACAAGGTTTGGCTAGATTTCAGTAAACTTGTTTAAATATATGTATCATTTAAAAGCATGATAGATTTTTTTTTCACTAATCTCAATATATATATATATATATATATATATATATATAGATTGATAGATGAACAGACTGAAATTAATAGATAGATAGATAGATGTCAGGTTGAATTTCGTTCCTCTCCCCTGCATATACATCATCCCATCAACAAAAATATTATCTCAAGAAGTCATTTGAAGGAGGTATCGGGTCATATAGGACTTTTCTTTTTGGTCATTCAATTACTGACCATTTCACTTATGTGTGTGTCTGTGTGTGTGTGCAACTATATTGTTATAATAGGAAAGAACCGTTAGATTAAGAATCCGAAGTTCTTTAGTACTTTTGTTTTTGTTTTTTTTTTAATCAGTGCTCGATACACAAGTAGAGCCTAGATTATAATTATTTTTTTAAAAAACATTTCGTACCTGATGATTGGAAAAACCATGAAACACTGAGTCATATTGTAAATATAGATATATGCGTAATTATTAATGTGTGTGTGTGGATATACGAATCAACACTCCATTCATGATTCAATGCATTTTTCAGATCAAGATTAAATCAACAATGCAAAGATAAACAGAATTTTAGTCTTATCAATATTTAAATGATTGCACTAAAAAGTACATTATTATGTGCATTTCATTGTCAATTATTGTTTTTCATCACAACTCCCAAACACATACGTGTGTGTGTTTTAGGAGAAGAAAAGTGTGACATAGTAGAAAAAATAGGATTCCATCGCGACACAGAAATTACTATGTTTCGAAATTGGTCAGCAGTATTTAAGTTTAATTCCAATATTAAAACAAAACAATGTTTGAGGAGGAAACTTCCACCGCTATAAGGCAGGCAATGCTGGACAATCTCCTTGTAGATGAAGAAGAGGCTTGAAACGATAGTGCTGTAGTTCTATTGGTGAATGTCGAGAATACCATAGGGAGAGCATGTGATTAATGAAGAAGTTTTAAGGGGAAATGGGAACTACAATAAAAACGCTGCTTACTATCAAAAAGATATCGCTGGGATTTGGGAGAGCACACAATGAGGGGAAAAGGCTTGGAGAATTTAACACTCACGGGGCAGGAAAAGCAAGAAGGATACATCGAGTTTTTTTTTCGGAAAGAATTGCAGACAAAGATAGGAAAGAAAGGAGGTTAAAAGAGTAACCACAGGAAGTTTTGGCGAACAATGATTATCCAGATCCTAAAACGAAACGTCACACACACACACACACACACACACACACACACACACACACACATCTATTTGTCTGTCTGTCTATCTATCTATCTATGTAGATACGTTCATATCTCTCTATATATTTCTGTTCATGTTTCTATATCTAACCCCAAGTAATATCTCTTTACCCTTTACAATTAATATCTATCTATCTATCTATCTATTTTTATCTCTTGTGTCTATATATCTGTTTTGTTATCATGTATCTATCTATCTATCTATCTATCTATCTCAGTCTGTTCAGTATCTATCTATATATCTATCTATCTAATCCTGTTTCTATCTATCAATATATATATGTGTGTGTGTGTGTGTGTGTGTGTGCTAAGACACACACACACATATATATATAAATTTGTGTGTGTGCTCATATATATATATATATATATATATATATATATAGAGAGAGAGAGAGAGAGACAGAGAGAGAGAGAGACAGACAGACAGACAGCTGCAGTGGTATGTCGAGGGTAAGATAATCTGACGTAGTCCATCCCTCTTCAGGCTGGTTTTGAATACAGTTTCCTTTCTCCTAAACTGGCTGGTACTCTAATCTGGAGAGACTATTCTGCCTTGTGATTTAACCCACAGCTCGTGGGAGATAGTTTCATGCCTTTTTCAAGAGCTTTAGCGCAAACAAAAGAATCTAAACTCCATTCACTTTCTGCGTTCATAATCGTGGCACTATTTACGCAGCCACGCTTCTATAACACTGCATTGTATACATGTTCGCAAGCGACGCACGAACTAAATAAACCTCGTCACTAACACCCACAATATTTTTTCCTTATTTTAAAATTCTATCAACGCAACCATTACATAATTTGCAAATAAGCAACTATAAACTATACAGATGACATGGAATTCGATTTCGTTTCTAAATTAAATTTTAATTTAATGATCAGTCGTCCCTGAAGAATTTAATTTAATGTTCGTCGATGAAAATGCAATGATGGTTTAAAATTGTCGTTAAATAAGATCCGTACATCCTCGTCTTGATTGTTTTTATTCTAAAGTTTCTATCCGTTTATACTAGGTCGTTATTCCATTGTCTCTCGTGTTAAATGCAAGTACTTATTTCTTCGAAACATATTTATTGATCCTGTAGTTCGTTTTCTGCCACATCCGATGTTTTAGCGTAGAAATATCAGGTTCCGTTATCCCCCCACCACACTTTTGTTGTTTCTCTGGTTTTTGGGGGGTTTTTTTTGTTTTGTTTTTTCGCTGTGATGTTTAATTGCTACACTGCTTGACGCAGGGATCGAACTAGCGACTTCCAGAAAACGAGGACGGCGCTTTTCGCCACTTGTGGATAAAAAAAAAAAAGAAAACGTTGTAGGATTAATCCTTGGGATCAAGCAGTACAGGTGAGCTTTAATTCAGCGACAACAACAACTAAAACAATTTCCTTTAAGTCGTGACTTCGATCCCTGTGTTAAGCAGTGCAAGCATACATCAACTCAATGGTAAAAACAAACAAAAAAAAAACACGAAATTTGAAATCCATTGGAAATAAGTCGGCCATAAAGGAAAAAAAAAGTTTTAAAAAAAATAGGATGCGAAAACTATACTCCTATCGAAAAAATATATTTTTTTAAATATGTACAACATTACTTCAAGAATAATTAATATTATATATATTTGAGGAATGTTGGAGAATACATCAGCTGAAATATTAAGATAAAAACATCAAATATAAACAAATTTGTCTGAATAAAATGACCAGTTATATTTGAAGGCCACTGAATACAATATACAACTGAGGAAGGCCGAATAACATATCGGCTGAAATGAAGTAATAAATACAACAAAGATGAAGATACTATTATTTACACTCTTCATATTTAGATTATTGTCCCCATCTTTATTGTACTAAAAACAAAGATGACGACAGTAGTCTGAATATAGAGTAAATAATGATAATTCCCCATCCCAGAAATTCAGACAGAAATGAAGATGTTAGTTTGAATATGTACAGTGATAGTTAACGAGCCCTAGATATAATATACACCTGAGAAGGTTGTAGAATATATCATCCTAACTGTTGGAATAAAGACAATAACGATGAAGGTATTGTGTCTAAAGATATTTGAAAAGCACTAGATACAATACACAGATGATGAAGGCTGAAGAACTTATCGGTTGAAATGATGTGATAAAAAAAATCAATATGAAAAGAATATAGGAATCGTATGCAATAACATCAAAGGTGCATCTCAGCAATTTGGCCAAAGCAGTTAATGCTATTTTACTTATTTATTTTTAAGTGCTGGAATTTTTAATTTTCCTTCTGGAAGGTAATGTTGAGGGAGAATAGTTCCGTTTTCTATGAGTGGTGAGTTCGATCCTCACACGGTACAGTATATAAAATTCAAATTAAATAAGGAATAATCCATTAACGCTTGACATGTCATAAAATCAACTTAATTCATAAAAGAATATGTATATACATGCATATATGTATATATGTAAAAAACAAAACATATATATATATATATATATGCATATGTATATATGTATATATATATATATGCATATATGTATATGTATATATATATATATATATATATATATATGTATATATATATATATATATATATATATATATATATATATATATATATATATATATATATATATATATATATATGTATACATATATATATATATATTCGAGAAATCTGATTAGAGAAATATATGCGCTCTCCGGCAAGATTCGAACCTGAGTTCCCTAAGAGTGCCTCGATAAGTATGCGTATACATATACACACATACATACACACACACATATATATATTATAAACATCAATCAACCTTTCTGTTATCGCGGGTTTCAGAGATTTTATATATATATATATATATATATATATATATATATATATATATATATATAGAGAGAGAGAGAGAGAGAGAGAGAGAGATAATATTAGTGGTCAATATATATATATATATATATATATAAATATATAAATACATATATATATATATATATATATAAATTCCCAAGAAGGCAATGTCCAGTACAAGATTATATATATATATATATATATATATATATATATATATATATATATATATATATATGCGTTGTAGAACAATTGTTTTTATCCACGATGAATTCAGCAAAAACATTTTTTTCTTGAAAAGCAAAACTGGAAGAAAATGGAATTACCTACCGCAAACATGTGTCCAAGGGTAACAGATAATCCTATGGAAAGTGACCGGGAACCCATATCCGAACGCTTAGG
>CAHIKZ030005210.1:2870000-3030000 GCA_903632075.3 Acanthosepion pharaonis
AAAAGTTCCTAAACTTGGAAAATGGGTGCCTCATGAATTGTCTGAAAACAACCTCAAATCCCGAGTTGACATCTGCTCTTCTCTCCATTCTCGCCAACCTGTTTCACCTTTTTTGGATAGACTTGTGACTGGCGATGAAAAATGGATCTTTTATCGAAATGTTAAGCGTCATAGACAGTAGCTTGGTAAAGGGGAAGGACCCCAGCCACAGCCGAGAAGGGAACTTCATGGGCAAAAGGTTCTTCTTTCAATCTGGTGGGATCGCCAAGGAATAATCTACTTTGAATTCTTACCACCTAATGCAACAATTAATGCTCAAATATACTGTCAGCAATTAGAGCATTTGAACCAAGCTTTGAGGAAAAAAAGACCTGCTCTAGTGAATCGAAAATAGGTGATGTTTCATCAGGACAATGCGCGACAACACACAGCAAGAATCACGTCACAAAAGATCGAAGAACTTGGTTGGGAGAAAATTCCTCATCCACCTTATTCTCCCGATCTTGCTGTTTCAGACTACCATTTGTTTCGTAGCTTACAGAATCATTTGGAAGAAACAGCTTTTGTAACATGGGAAGTGTTTAAAACTGACATTTGTGAGTTCTTCGAATCAAAGCCAAAAGAATTTTACAGTAATGGAATTAGTAAGCTTGTTAATAGATGGAAGGAAGTCATAGATAATCAGGGAAAATACATTGTTGATTGAATCTGTAATTAAATGTAACATTTGGTCACTTGTTTTCTTTATCCAAAATTCGGACAGAACTTATGGGATGACCTGATAATTCATAATTGTCCCATTTTAGTTGTTACACTTAATGTATGGAATATCTAATTCAAATGTAACAATTATTATGGGACAGAGAGATTGCCTCAGATTACTACAGCATAAAGGTGTTGCTAACGAGATAGTCTCACGTCCCATCATGCATATAATGAGTTAGACCCGCAGAGTTGTGACCTTGTGCCAGACAATGATAACATAAATAATAAAGACTACTGACCCTCAAACTCGCACTCAACCTCTAGTGGAACTTGTACATACGATCCATTGCTAAGAATGCAGGTAAAATGGCTGACTCCTTCTGCTATAGAAGATCCAAATCAGGCCCAAAATGGAGTACTGTTGTTCTATTTGGGCGACAGCTGAGCTGACCTGACCAGACTCTGCAGCCTTGATCAAAAACGTCTCCGAGCCCTTGTGGGCGACGAATTATTCTCCACCCTTCAACCTCTCTCTCTCTCTCCCACAGGCGGGGTGTGGCAAGCCTCTCGCTGCTCTATCGCTACTTCCACGGAAAGTTCTTAGACGAACTACATTCCCTGGCCCCGCCAAGTCAACCCTTCTCGGCAAGAACTCACCCTGTTACTTACATAGTTGCAAACCACCTACATTCCCTCCGTATTCCATGAGCGAGAAGTAAGTTCCACTCGAACAGCGTCTTCCAACGAACCACTGCTCTGTGGAACCGACTCCTATGAGGATGTTTCCCCGATCACTACAATCTTGTTCAAGGCTAGGATTAACCGTTTACTTTCCTATTCGAATAAATAACCTCATAACGTCACCCTCTACCTCGAGTGGCACCCGGGCCTTGTAAAGTGTGAACCTTACTGTAAAAAAATAAAAAGGGAGACGACCGTAGTCAAGATCATTCATGCGAATGTTCCTATTCTTAACTGTACAATACGTACATACAGTTTTGAATTCAGAGTTTTTCCTTCTCCTAGGCCGGTTGCCACCCAAGGCTATAGAAGCCAGTCTCTTCTACTATTTACCTATAACTGGAGAGAAAAGAGTTAGATTCCAGTCTTTTCCCAAGGGTATTAGCACGTAAATGAACGTAATAAACTCGACTGAGATTTGAACTCGGCTCTCCGATTACTCAGTCCTAGCCGCAATCCATTACTCTAGTGTGCCTCCTCAAAAAAAAGCTGTACAAACAGTAAAAAAAAAAATGTCATTCATAGAGATGGTACCGTAGCTGAGAGTACTGTTCCTAAGTATTTAGCTCAGGAGTGCAAATTTTAATCTGGTGAGTCTGCAATCGTTTATAATGACCAAAGATAAATAATACTTTAGATTATATATCTTTAAAGTTATACTGTCAAGCTTGTCTCACATACTATCACGATTATCACGAGGTTCATCATATCTAGGCCTTGAGCCAGATTATCGACAAAATATAACGAATCAAAGTGATCTCAGATAAAAAAAAAATGTAAAATTTTTTTTCTGGACTGGGACACCAATTCGTACCGTTTTTTTTCAATAAGTGGCATTTAAACATAAGATTTCGTTTTGTGATTGAAATATAACGCATAGATAAGTATTCTGAAAGATAAGATTCCCAAACGTTTTACTGCTCAGATGAAGTGCGTAAAATGACCGCCGTAAAACGACACAGATGCGGGGCATTGAGTTCTTTTTTTCTGTTAAATCGTGAGTCATCTAAACATCTTGGCGATTCAGGCATCCAGGTGTTTTCAAATGCCCTCGTATGTGATATGTGGAGTATCTCTGCGATGTCCCGTTTATGTGACCTGGATAATTTTTAATCAGCGTTTCTTTTTGGTCGTCACCAATAACTGATGGCCTACCGGAACGTTCTCGGTCTTCCAAATCAGAATTTTCACTTCTGAGCAAACTACTTACGAATAGTACTCCCAGCTATGGTACCATCTCTATAAACGGCACATACCTTTTTTACTGTTTGTACAGCTTCTTTTTTCTTTTCTTTTTCTAGAAATAAAAGAGCATCGAATGCCGAAAATGTGTTTTATTATATCTCCTGTTTCTCTTTGAAGGTAAAAAATAACATGCAAAATTCACAATTCACACAAGAATCATACTGTACGAATCTGTCCGGACCATATATGGCAACAGTATTCAATGCATGGGCGAATGATAGATTTGTATATGTATAGGATGGACGAGAAAAACCTTCTGGCACGACACAGAGAACCAACTTTCCTTGCAGTAGATGCAGCTATTGATTCAATGTAGTTGTTCCACCTCAGGTTAGTGAAATACGTAAGACCAGTAAGACGCAGTGAGGCGCTCTCGTGAAGTCGAGCATCAACTATGCTGATAGGAGACAGGGAAGTATGATTAAACTAGGACTTTGTTCGTCCGAACATCTGCCATGAAAGTATCCGTAGAGTACCGTTTCGTCTGCGGGAAAGAGACTTTAGGTTGAGAAACAGTTCATCACTCACAAGCCCGCGTAAAATCTGTCGAGGCTGAAAAGTGAGGATTGGAAGCACCAGTCCTTATATCGCAACACGACTCCGTTTTTAATCTGATCTGGCTCTTGTAAACTTGAAGTATGGCAAAAGGAGCCACGTACAGCCTAAAGAGGCACAAGGTACTGACCATGTTTCCAACATCTTGAGCGATGTTTCCACTTAAGTTCTGGGGTCAGCTTGAGCCCCAATAGACGTTCCAGGCAAAGAGTATCATTGAGAGTACTACCATTATTCATGACTAGAACCTATTTCCGGTCTAATTCTGCTATATACTCTATGCTCTACATACCGTAATTCCCCATGTATAATGCGCATTGCTTATAAAAATAATAAGCAAAATCAGATATGCGTATTATACACAGCTACAAAAATTCTTCTAAAAATCGCCGTAAAATAAAATAAAAATTACCCTAAAACTAAATTAGACTAATATTATTCTATCCTTAAAACCATTTTTTAAAATAAGAGTAGGAAACGCTGGCCGTAATGAAATTGGAGAGGAACAATTTATAGGGCTTGATAACCAAACAAGGGGTGCGTATTATGCGTGAATAGAGGCATTTCCCACACTTTCAGCACAATTTTAGTATATTATGGTTGAAGGCGTATTATACATGGAAAGATCGGTACTCACATTCTTTCGTCGTAAAAGAGTTCTCCACTGTATTCGTTCTATCTTTAAGATGCTTGCCTGTATCATGCGTTCACTTTAAATTCTATATAGCTCGTTGAAGAGCACATATTTTCACCTGTTATATTTCATTCTTTCCTGTGTACCTGCCATATCTATGAGGTTTAATTCTTTTAATTCTGCACACTTTTATTTGAGCCATTAATTTTTACCTACATTTGTTACTAATGTATGAGATAATGATATATATATTTTATATATCAAGAAAAATATTGAGGAAAACGTATGACAAAGTGGAAAAAATTTATGTGACACGTTTCGTTCTTTCGGACATCATCGAACTAAATATCTGTTTAAAGTGTAAAGGTTCCTGTCTTTTATTAATCATCTTAAAACTGTCATCTGTCATCCACTTCTTTTTTTTTTCTCGCGTTCCTTGGAATGATCTCGTTTGCCGTTGTCACTAGAGCTTCTCTTATGGTACTCCATTTTCAATTCACAATCCTATCCAAGTTATTTTATTTGCTCTGTCAGCATACATCTCTTTGTAAGCTGAATCATTCTAGAGTCTGTCGTTTAGGCAGTTTACTTTCATTTCCATAATTTTACTCGGAGTTTGTATCATTAGAAGGTAGTCGCTCCCACAGTCGACACTTGGTTAGGTTTTACAGTGCAAAACTACATTGTTGAATCTTTTATTGCATGACATATTAATAGTAAAAAACTGGGAAAGCATGATATATTAACATTGTTGAATATTTATATAAGAATCATGGTAAAACATGATATATTAATGGCAAAAGAATCATGGGAAAGCATGATATATTAATGAGAAAAGAATCATGGTAAAACATGATATATTAATGGTAAAAGAATCATGGAAACGCATGACATATTAATAGTAAAAGAATCATGGAAAAGCATGATATATTAATGGCAAAAGTATCATGGGAAATCATGACATATTCATGGTATAAGAATCATGGTAAAACATGATATATTAATGGCAAAATTCATGGGATATATTCATGGTATAAGAATCATGGTAAAACATGATATATTAATGGCAAAAGAAATCATGGGAAAGAAATCATGACATATTCATGGTATAAGAAATGGTGGCAAAAGAATCATGATAAAACATGATATATTAATGGTAAAAGAATCATGAGAAAGCATAATCCCTTTACGATAAGCAATTTCCATCTCAACATAAAACATTTTCGAAGAAGAAGAAGAAGAAGAAAACAGAAGGAAAGGAGGAGAGGGTCCTTCTGTCAGACCTTACGAAATACTTTTGCGTAATCTATAAAACATAACTGCACTTCCTTCTGCATTAGTATTGTTCTCGCCGACATTTTAATCATTTCTTGTTCCAGTCTCCATGACAAAATCGCACTGTTTTTGTTTTAATTCTGGTCTAATACGGCTTCGCGCTATATTTTGAAGCAACGGAAATTCGGTTCTACAGAAGGATGATGAGAATACCATGAACAAGTTGAGCAAGCAACGAGAAAATCTTAAGGAAAATGGAAGCAAAAAGAACACTTATACTCTGAATCAGAAAAAGACGAATGAAATATCTTGGAAATAAAATGAGGACAGACAGCTTGGAAACTTTGACACTCACAGGACATATCAATGACAAAAGGGACAGAGAAAGATAGCTAGCTGCCTATCTAATAGATTTTTTGAAGGGGGTGGCGGAACGAAGGAGGCTTGGCAAGAGGGAAAACGTTTTTAAGTGATATAATGGATAGGAGGTTGTAGAGGGCCTTGATCGCTCACGTCCTAAGACAACAGTTAGCAACATTTAATAAAGATTGATTATATATTTCATATTGCTACGTTTAAAACTGAAGTATTTTCAATAACATGAGATTTCTAAAAGCGAACTTGATTCACACGTAAGCAAGATATTGAAAACAGATTTTTTTTTCAAAATTACACCTGCCATTTTTCTATATTAGAACAGATAATCTCAACCGCGAATTGAAATTCAAAAACACTAAAGACAAAACCAAACAAATGACAAATGAGTTACAAAATTTGTGACACCGTTTTAAAAACAGAAAAGTGATGATAATGTTAATATTAGCCGTTTCCTTATAAGGAAACATTTGGCATTCATTGACCGAGCAGCCAGTGCTACTCGCTACGCTTTTCTTCACTCCCTGGGATCAAAGTGTAATATCTGTTCTCCTCATCTCCAATGGTAATGTTAATATTAGCCGTTTCCTTATAATTTATTAATCGAGCAACCAGTGCTATTCAAGTTACGCTTTTCTTCCTTCCATGTCCACTGGGCAGGGATCATGGTGTAGTATCAGTTCTCCCCATCTGTAATGGTAATGGTAATATTAGCCGTTTCCTTATAAGGAAACATTCGGCATTCATTGACCAAAAAGACAGTGCAATTTTCTTCGGTTCCTGTTCATAAATCTGAGATGAAAGTGTAGTATCTATTCTCCTTGTCTTTACTGTTAATGGTGATATTACTCGTTTTCTTATAAGGAAACATTCGACATTCATTGACCGGGGAGCCAGTACGCCACTTGGTTAAAATTGTTTTTCTCTTAAAACAATTTTTCAGGAAAATAGGTTTCTGAAGTCCAGTAGCGGTTATCACTCTTTCCAGTATTGACGGGGGTTTCCTTACTAAGCTTTTGTTTGAAGTAGTGTGGAATGTCAACATCTTAATTACATTTTCTCTTTTCAAGCCTAGTAGCTGTTATCTCTCTTTCCAGTATTGATTGAGTGTTTCCTTCCTAACCTTTTGTTTGAAGTAGTGTGAAATGTCAACATCTTGATTATGTTATTATTTTCTCTTCTCAAGCCCAGTAGCTGTTATCGCTCTTTCCATTATTGATGGGGATTTTCCTTCCTAACCTTTTGTTTGAAGTAGTGTGAAATGTCAACATCTTGATTATGTTATTATTTTCTCTTCTTAAGACCCGTAGCTGTTATCGCTCTTTCCAGTATTGATAGGGGTTTCCTTCCTAACCTTTTTGTTTGAAGTAGTGTGAAATGTCAACATCTTGATTATGTTATTATTTTCTTCTCAAGCCCAGTAGCTGTTATCGCTCTTTCCATTATTGATGGGGATTTTCCTTCCTAACCTTTTGTTTGAAGTAGTGTGAAATGTCAACATCTTGATTATGTTATTATTTTCTCTTCTTAAGACCCGTAGCTGTTATCACTCTTTCCAGTATTGATAGGGAGTTTCCTTCCTAACCTTTTGTTTGAAGTGGTGTGAAATGTCAACATCTTGATTATGTTATTATTTTCTCTTCTTAAGACCCGTAGCTGTTATCACTCTTTCCAGTATTGAGAGGGAGTTTCCTTCCTAACCTTTTGTTTGAAGTAGTGTGAAATGTCAACATCTTGATTATGTTATTATTTTCTCTTCTTAAAACCCGTAGCTGTTATCGCTCTTTCCAGTATTGATAGGGAGTTTCCTTCCTAACCTTTTGTTTGAAGTGGTGTGGAATGTCAACATCTTGATTATGTTATTATTTTCTCTTCTTAAGACCCGTAGCTGTTATCACTCTTTCCAGTATTGATAGGGAGTTTCCTTCCTAACCTTTTGTTTGAAGTAGTGTGAAATGTCAACATCTTGATTATGTTATTATTTTCTCTTCTTAAGACCCGTAGCTGTTATCACTCTTTCCAGTATTGAGAGGGAGTTTCCTTCCTAACCTTTTGTTTGAAGTGGTGTGGAATGTCAACATCTTGATTATGTTATTATTTTCTCTTCTTAATACCCGTAGCTGTTATCACTCTTTCCAGTATTGATAGGGAGTTTCCTTCCTAACCTTTTGTTTGAAGTGGTGTGGAATGTCAACATCTTGATTATGTTATTATTTTCTCTTCTTAAGACCCGTAGCTGTTATCACTCTTTCCAGTATTGATAGGGAGTTTCCTTCCAAACATTTTGTTTGAAGTAGTGTGCAATGTCAACATCTGGATTACGTCATTATTTTCTCTTCTCATGTCCGATAGCTGTTATCACTATTTTCTGTATTGGTGGGAAGTTTCCTTCCTAACCTTTTATTTGAAGTGGTGTAGAATGTCAACATCTTGATTATGTCATTATTTTCGGTTCGAATTTAGTTGTTGGTGTTGTTGAAAGTGATGTGGTTTTTGTTATTTGGCACGATTGTTTGTTGATCTATATCCCCAATCCAAGAAAAGAGATGGTCCTCGTTAAGACCTACAGAATTTCATAGAATTATTATGTGTGCCTGTGTGTAGTCATGTAAGTTTTAGACATTTGTTTGTTTCGTTCTGTATATGAGGTAGAAGACTCCCCCAGAGCAAAACGGAATTCATCCTATCTCTCAGCGCTAGACCACGTGGTTCGAAGACGATATGATCTTCACTAAGAGCTACAACCTTCATTCGCTCGAAATCAGTTTTAACTAATTTCTGAAAGAGTGATTGTATACAGCTGGCAGTTCAGACAATTCTGAACTAATTTGACGCCATGCATAGCATCCATATGAAAGTCTGGACTTTTTTTAAGCATTTCACCCCAAGCAAGGCGGGAGTGCCACTAGCACGCAAGGGGTTACAGAGGGTAGAGAACAAGAGTAAAGAAACGTGTTTGGGGAGAGGATAAAGAGAAGGATGGGGAACAAGATCAAGGTATCAGAAGATGTCGATTGACATTACACTTGAATATTTGAAGATTATAATTATCAGGGAAGCAATTAAGAGGAAGCGAATTCCACAGACGGGAAGTGCGAGAAAAGAAACTGTTTGAGTGGAAGAGGCGGTTACATTTAACCGTTTTGACACTGAACGAGTGGGACCGAGATGCCAACCTAGTAGCTAGCTTAATTTCATGCAGTCTAGGAACCAGCGAAAGCAACTCGTCGGAACAGTTGCTGTGAAAATGGAAGAGACAGAGGGAAGCCACGGCACGTTTCTGAAAAAGCGACTGTAGACTAGATGCCAGATCAGGACCTATCACTTTGCATATCCGTCTCTGGATTTTGTCGAGGACCTCGAGACATACAGCGGGTGCACCAGTCCATATAAGACGAGGATATTTAAGAACATGACTCGTTCTTAGATAGATGTTTTGATTTTGTAACAACCTGCAGTGTTGTGTGACGGCGCCATAATTATTGCTTCCAAAGAATTTCAAACAAGGACCAAAAATGTTCAATTCCAAATTAATTTATTTAAATATTTCTCAAACTTAATGTTTCCAAGCCGTGAATTAATGAAACATTTAATTTTCATTAAATTTATCTTTTATTTTGGTTTGTTTTGTTTTCGGTATATCAACACCTCAATGGGTTATTTAATGCCGGCCAGAATTTTAGGATACGTTCGTATAAATAGAATATGTATTTTTGAGTTTGGATTATTTTGTTTTACGGCATGTCAACCTCACTGGGTTATTTAATGCCGACCATAATTTTAGGATAGGTCCGTATGAACAGAATATGTATTCTTGGGTTTGGTTTATTTTGTTTTACGGCATATCAACGTCAATGGCTTATTTAATGCCGACCATAATTTTAGGATAGGTCCGTATGAACAGAATATGTATTCTTGGGTTTGGTTTATTTTGTTTTACGGCATGTCAACCTCGTTGGATTATTTAATGCCGACAAGAATTTTAGAATAGAATATGTATTCTTTGATTTGATTTATTTTGAAACGGAGTTTCGGGTCACACGGCTAACGCAGAATGGCACAAACCCACCACTAACAGGAACAGACAAAAAATATTCATCCTCGATGTCTCACATTTGAACTGACTGTCAAGGTCTTGTTGGGTCCGAATATATAAACACCGGAAGTATCCACTTAAACATAAATTGAGAAAAACCGAGAGATTTATTAAACAGAAAAAAAGGATTTCGTTTGGTTTAGTTTCTTTTGTTTTACGGCATTTCAGACTCAATGGGTTGTTTAATGCCGACAAGTTTTTTTTTATTGCTGGTAATACTTTTTTTCAAAAAAGTATTGCTGGTAATATTTTTTCAAACAAGTATTGCTGGTAATATTTTTTTTTTTAAAAAAAAACGTATTGCTGGTAATATTTTTCCAAACAAATATTGCTGGCAATATTTTTTTCAAAAAAAAGTAATGCTGATAATATTTTTTTCAAACAAATATTGCTAAGATAATTTTTTTCTGCATGGTCAACTTTCCTGGATGTTTGGGTAGCGCCACGTGTGTATGTGTTTAAATTAGAAATAAAACTGCAAAGTAATACATAAAATGTTTATTTTTAAAAGAAGACACAAATGTACTAACCACTGATTATTATTAAGAAATCTTTTTTTTTTTCTAAGGGCATAGACAATATATTTTACTTACCACTGCTTGAAACGGAGTTTCGGGCCACACGGATAACGCAGAATGGCACAAACCCACCACTAACAGGAACAGACAAAAGACATTCATCCTCGATGTCTCACATTTGAACTGACTGTCAAGGTCTTGTTGGATCCGAATATATAAACACCGGAAGTGTCCACTTGAACATAAATGGAGAAGAGCAGAAAAATTCTATAAACAGAAAAAAAAAAAAAAAAAAAAGATTTAGTGTGGTTTAGTTTCTTTTGTTTTTCCGGCATTTCAAACTTAATGGGTTGCCAACAAGATTTTTTTTATTGCTGGTAATATTTTTTCCAAAAGAAGTATTGCTGGTAATAATTTTTTATTCAAAAATTTATTTATTGATGGTAATAATTTTTTACAAAAATGTATTGCTGGTATTAAAACCTATTTTTATATTTTCATAGCGTTTTAACACCTTTGGGTGGGGGTTAACTATTTACCTATAGCCGGGACCCTAACAGGTGCTACCACCCCGTGTCAGGGTGGACCTGGGAACACCAGCAATTAAGAGGTGGTTCCACGCTCCTCAAAACCTCCTGAACAAAGGCATTGCTGCCGGATGTAGTTTATCGTCTTACACCGGACGCCTTTCATTTCGTTTTTAGTTTTGGAACAAGTTCCATGCCTTAAATGTAACAACTACTAAGGTAAATTTTACTACCACTGTCCCATAATATTTGTTGTATTTTCATACACATTCCATACACAATATGTAACAAATATTTCGGGACAGAGATATTTTTATTACTTCTGTCCTATAATATTTGTTACATTTGTCTACATTTTTCATACACAAAATGTATCAAATATTTTGGGACGGATAATATCTTTTATTACATACGTCTCATAATGTTTGCTACATTTGTATTCACATTCCATACACAAAATATACCATTTAATTTTGGACGGAGATAATATTTTTACTACATCTGTCACATAAAATTTGTTAATTTTTCATAGATGTTTCATATAATTAAATGTGACAAATATTATACGACAGAAATAGTAATCTTCTTCTTCTTCCTTTTTCTTCTTCTTCTTAATCTTCTTCTTCTTCCTCCTCTTCTTCCTCTTCCTCTTCCATCTTCTTTTTCTTCTTCTTCCTTCTTCTTCTTCTTCCTCTTCCTCTTCCTTTTTCTTCTTCTTCTTAATCTTCTTCTTCTTCTTCTTCTTCCTTTTTACCTCTTCTTCTTCTTCTTCCTTTTTCTTCTTCTTCTTAATCTTCTTCTTCTTCTTCCTTTTTACCTCTTCTTCTTCTTCTTCCTTTTTCTTCTTCCTTTTTCTTCTTCCTCTTCCTCTTCCATCTTCTTCTTCTTTTTCTTCTTCTTCTTCCTCTTCCTTCTTCTTCTTCTTCTTCCTCTTCTTCTTCTTCTTCCTCTTCTTCTTTTATGTGTTGTGACCGTTCATGACACGGGTGATCCACAGCTTCCTGTCTGTTGTTACTCTAAATAACTTACCACTCTTTGCTGTCATTTTTTGTCTCTGTTTTTAATACGTTCATACAAAATCGTTAAGCCGTCCAGGGTAAGACGATAAACTACATCTAGCAGCAAGGCCTCTGATCAGGAGCTTTTGAGGAGCATGGAACCACCTTTTAATTGCTGGTGTTCCCAGGTTCACCCTGACCTGAGGTGGTAGCACCTGTTAGGGTCCCAGCTATGTGCAAATAGTTAACCCCCAAACTGGGGTCAAAACGTGTAAAAGTAGTTTTTAATACCAGCAATACATTTTTGTAAAAAATTATTACCCGCAATAAATTTTTGAAGAAAAATTATTACCAGCTATATATTATTACCAGCAATACTTGTTTGGAAAAAATGTTAAGACCAATAGATTTTTTGAAAAAATATTAGCAAAAATACTTTTTGAAAAAAACTATTACCAGCAATAAAATATCTTGTCGGCATTAAATAACTCATTAAGGTTTATATGCCGTAAAAAAAAAAAAACAAATCAAACCAAGCCAAAATCGTTACGTAGCTTACTCGCTGTTTCACCTTGCTTCTTTTGGCATCCGTGTATTAACTTCTCCGAGCCTTCTTTCCTCATCTATTTCTTTCTGTTTATAAATATCAGTTTTCTAGTTGTTCCATGTGAGCAACAAGTAAGTTTTAAAATAAATACCTTAAAACGCCCTTGTTGCTCACATGCTCAGTCAATGGTATTCTCAGAATCCTTCTGTAGAACTATATCTCCGTTGATTCAGGTCCTTTTTTTTCTCTGATGAGACTTTAACCCTTTAGGGGGCTTAGGTATCATATAGCAGTTTAACATTTTTTTTTTATTTTTGTTCCTGGTGATATTTTATTGTTTTCATACGTTGTTTAGTTTTTGGAAGTCATCTTCTGTTATTCCTATGCACCCTCACTCCGAAGGCGCACTGGGATAGCGAAATGTGCCTTACAAAAGCTAAGCAAAGTATCAAGAGACAGAAAGATTTCGTTAGAAACAAAGAAAGGGGTGCTGAAGTGTTATGTAATATCAGTCCTCCTTTATGGCAGTGAATGCAAGATAATCTCCTCACAAATGAAAAAGAGAATTGAAGCAACAGGTATATTATTCTACAGAAGGATGATGAGAATAGTAGGACCTGAACATGCGAGCAACGACAAGGTTTTAGAGAAAATAGAAACAAAAAGGACATTTATACTTAATATCACGAAAAGGCAGTTGATGGCACATAATATGGAAAGTGGGCTTGGAAAATGTGATACTCACAAGAGAGATTGAAAGCGAAACGGACAGAGAAAAACAACTGATAGCCTAACGAGCGAACATGCATAAAAGATGGCGTATCAAAATTTAGGAGAGAGCACAAAAAGACAAAATATATTGAGCTACAAATGACAGGAAACTGAAGAGAACCATGATCGCCAACGCACTGAAAGGACACGGTACATAGAAAAAGGGGTTAGCTCATGCTGTCAAAGAATTATAGCGTCTTTGAATATTTTGCAAAGACTTATAGGCAAGCTTATTTCGTTTGTTCAACACCCACAGAGGCCACATATGGTTTATATTGCAACTATGCCGAGCAGAACTTAGTTACAGTTTCTGAGAGAGGACGCATCATCTGGCGTGGTCACCAGTTTGAACAAAGTCCAGTACACTCAAACCCTCGGTCACGATGACTTGTGAGTTGGTGCTAGCCCAACTATCAACAGCTTTCGGACACTCCTCTCTATCTCAAAGAGATAGATAGATAGATAGATAGATAGATAGATAGATAGATAGATAGATAGATAGATAGATAGATAGAGATAGGAATATATTGAGATAGATAGATAGATAGATAGATAGATAGATAGATAGATAGGAACATATTGAGATAGATAGATAGATAGATAGATAGATAGATAGATAGATAGATAGATAGATACTGAACAGGCTGAGATAGATAGATAGATAGAGAGAGAGAGAGAGGGATTAACACTGCAATGAACGTGACAAATAAACTGCTCTATTTTGTTAATTACTCTACTGCAAATGTATGGTACCTCTAAAACTGAAACCCCCATCCCCTCCAACGATTACACTCACCACTAAACTACTTTTTTTACTGCAGCGACAGGAACTGCTGAAAATTCGTGTGATTATTGCATTGCCTTTTTTCATTTTCTTTCTTCTTTTTCTTTTTTATCGTATTGTTTTCTTTATTCACTTGGATTATCCGGACAACAAAAAAGTTTCCTTTCTTTCATTCATTTTTACATGTTAGTTTGGGGAGAATTGTACGTGTTTTTGTATCAATTGAAAAGGCAAGCTCCCACCAGAATAAGCGGAGACATTTCCAAATAAAGCTGTTCTCGGAAAAGTGAAAACATAAAAATTAGATAAAAGTTTTTTTGTTTTTTTTAATGAGATTAGTGCAGACTTTCCCAGTATTCTCTTTTTGACAATATTTTTAATTTACATATTATTTCTCATTACTTCCGTTGATATATATATATATATATATATATATATATATATATGTGTGTGTGTGTGTGTGTGTGTGTGTGTGTGTGTGTGTGTGTGTGTGTATATAAACGCAAATAATAAGAAATAATATGTAAATTAAAAATATTGTAATATTTTTAATTAATGTATTAGACATCCGACAACATTCATATTTCTCTCACTTAAACCTCTTCAACTCACCTCTCTAAAACTTCTCTCTGTTAAGGTTTAATCTCCCACCTTCTCTCGTCTGTTACCCCTTTCTTTAGCTCTAACATTCATCCCACACTCTCATACTTACACTTTCTCTAAATTCTATTTTTTATTTCCGGAGTTGTTTTTTTCTGTTTTCTTTTTGAATTTGTAGGTCTGATGAATTGGATCGCATTTACGATTCCAATAGAATAAATTATGACCATGGAATATTAGTGTTTAATCCTTTTATTATATTTTATTGTATATATATATATATATATATATATATATATATATATATATATACATGAATATAAATAATGAAGAAATAATGAGTAAATTAAAAATATTTGTAAGAAAGGGGATGGAGTTTCAGGCGAGAGGTTAACTCTCTCCTCCTTTTCTTGCTTCCCTCATAGCTATAATCTCCAACTATTCAAATGTAATGTCAATCGACGTCTCCAGATGCCTTGATCTATCCCCTATCCTTCTCTTCATCCTTTCCTCTATCACTCTTATTTGCTCTCGCTCTAAATCTTGTAACCCCTTGCATCCTAGTGGCTTCCTGCATTGCTTGGGTGAAATGCTTAATATATATATATATATATATATATATATATATATATATATATATATAATTAGAAATAGAAGTTCAGGTATGCTTCTTATAGTATGTAAAATAGACAGGTTGGTTAATAAAACAATAGAACTGTTGTACTTGTGACTGTTATGTAGGACTGGGATTATTAGTAAAAATCCGATCTCTGTTTGGTTTGAAATCAATAACAGTTGGTAAGTTTTCCCCGTTTTTCTGTTTATTTCTCGTACCGCTGATGAAGGACACAGGCGTGTCCGAAAATTCCGGACTTAAAACCTTAATTTCCGTGCTTCCTTTTTGTCTTGTGGTTAATAATTAATATTTAATGAATATTTTTCTAGGATATAATACTGGCAGAATCCCCCAAATAATAAAAACCAATTCCCGATTACCAATTGCTAATGAACTAATTCAACAACACTGCCTGAATACCCCAAATACTATCTGTAAAAATAAAAGTAGAAAGCAGCATACTTCAAATCAAAACATACAGCCATGATGACGGTTGACGACAACCGAAAATGCCCGAAAAAAAACAAGGACTTGGTTTTTTTTTCAACAACTTAGACCCAAATATAAAAAAAAACTTGTGAGAAAGCAAGAAAAAACAGAAAGAAAGATTATTAAACGGTAAAGTTCCATAGTCTTTAACAACACATGCCTCAATAATGACATGCTTACAAAATATATATATATGACCGAACTCACCACTCTGTTGCTAACCATTACAGCATGTTGACATGTCCCCCGAAGTATATATATATAAGCGTTCTTCAATTTAAAAAATTTGGAAAACCTAATGACATTTTGACTTCTGTTTATAAATACTTGCTGCAAGACAAAATCCTTATATTTATCTTGATAAAGTCCATCAGAGGACGAAACGCGTTGGTAAAGAAAATTTTTCCATTTGTCTTTATTCCCGTTCATCTTTTATCCTTTCCTCAATCTCCCCTATGCCCAGCCTTTTCTAACTCTCATTCTCTGTTAACCCCAGGGTGCTAGTGGCATTCCTGCTTTGCTTGGGATGAAATGATTAATATATATATATATATATATATATATATATATATATATATATATATATATATATATATATAAGGCTCAAACACTAACATTCCATGGTTATAATTTATTACATTGGAATCGTAATCACGATCCAATTCATCAGATCTACGATACCAATGTAATAAATTATAATGCTGCCAATTAGTGTTTGAGCCTTTTTATTATATTCTTACTCTGTCCTTGACATTGAGTTCTACCTAGATTCTATCCTCTTGGGAATTTATATATATATATATATATTTAAAGAAAATAAATTTCTTTTGTATGACCATTTTTTTTTTTTTTTGCAGGACCTAGGTACCTTTCGGCCAACGCTTTATCAGGGTCTTTCGTTGGCAAATGATTTTAAACAAAAAAATGAAAATGAAAAGAACGCCAAAATGGTATGGTTGGAACACGTCTAAAATTTTACGAAGATATATATACGTAAAATTAAAATAAATTTAAATGCGTAAATAATGAATTAATAATAATGAACCAACCTGAGCAGTAAGATAGGAAAATAAGTTGCTCATATATCAAAAAAATAAATTTAGCGATCATGAAAAAATTCTCCTTTTGTTTAGAAAGCGATGGTTTAAATAATTTGAGGCAGATGGCTTCCAAAATAGACAGATGATATTTGGACCTGCCTACGCATATAATTGAAAACGAGTCCATTGTGAAACGTTTTGAGCATGACATATATATATTAACCACTAATATTATATATATACAAAAGTTCATTTTCTCCATCAAGACATTCATTTCTGTAGTTCACTGCTACCATCAAGCAGAAATATTTCTTCTCCTGATGATGGCCATTTTGGCCGAAACTAGTCGAGGAATCTAAATGAAATACGAATAATAAAAACGAAAGAATATTAATCTACAACCCAGTGTGTCTTAAGATTTTAATTTTTTAATATTTTTATTGTTCAATATATATATATATATATATATATATATATATATATATATATATATTGTCATCCACAGACAGACTGTTTCGCTGTATCACAGCTCATCAGTGTGGCTAGACATCCGGTGGACTCTAGCTGGGATCGAAACCCGGCTGAATTGGCGTCAGTACGGATGAAGGTGAATTTAAGCATGTTCATTTTTAGATAAACACGCCAGTGACTGAGAGAACTCGATTCATTTTATCGAAGTATTGAATTAGTAGCAGTAGTAGTCACTATTTACAAACTTACACTTTCTCTCCGAGAGCTCAACCGATATTCTAAATGTGGGCATATGATCTCGACAGAGTTATAAATTATTGACAATTAAAAAAAACGTTTTTCATAACATTATACTTTGTCAATAATATATATATATATATATATATATATATATATATATAACAAAAAGGGTAAATATAGATGTACGCGAAAACGATCATATAAAAATACATATAGTATAAGAAAAAAACAGAGATATTTAATATATATTAATAAATATGCATAATACCTTACATTGATTGAACAACTCTGAGTTTCATGCCGAAGCATGAAATTAGCAAAAAAAAACTAGCTTGGACTGTGATTTAGACATATTTTCATATACAGAGTATGATAGATAAATTGTCGTCTAAATTAAGCGAAAATGAAAATAAACCTGACATCTCACTTTAATAGATATATTTACCAAAATTACACAAACATATCTTGAAATACTAAAGGGTACATTTATTCAATAAAATCGCCATTGTCTTCAACCACCACCTCTGGACGACTTTAGAATCTACAGCAACTCTTTTTGGACAGTCTCCTTGCTTAAGTTGGCGAATGCTGTCATAAACCTTGCCTTCAATTCATCTTTGGTGTTAAAAGAAGTTTTGTTGGAGTTTTGTTGATCTCTCGCTCAACTGTGTCCCAAGAGGATGGCTGTCTGGGGAGTTAGGCGACCAGATGTAAGGGGTGATATTTTTATTTTGGGTTTAAAATACCAGCACTTGATAATTGCTTCGGCATGAAACTCAGAATGTAAGGTATTTTATATATATATATATATATATATATATATATATATAGCTGGCTACTCGTATTCGAGAATACCCGTCTACGAAGGCGGTAGCCAATCCCTCTTGCAGGTTCCTTCACCACCCACAGAGCTCAACTGCGGTTTATGCTGCAACTATGCTAAGCAGATCCTAGTTACAGTTTCTAGGAAAGAGCATGGTCAGCGATTTGAACAAGGCCAGCACGCTCAAGCCTTCCGCCACGATGACTTGTGACTTCTCGCTGGCACAGCGGTCGATGGACTCCAAAGGTTCCGTCTACCCAATTTCACTCACAAGGCTTGGGTCAACCTGTGGTATGGTTTTCAGGCACTTTCCAAGGTGCTGTACGCTAGGATCGACTCCTCCAGTCTGATAACATCAGGAAGTCTCCTTCATGACAAACTGACTATGGTGAAATTCGGATCCGGGTCTCAGGGTAAAAAATGCAAGCGTTCTAACCACTCAGCCACGTGCCTATATATATATATATATATATATATATATATATATATATATATATATATATATATATACATATATGGGTAGCAAAAAAGTATTTAACACATTGGTTTTTCTTACATATACCAAAAAATAACGTCTCTTCTAGCATATTTGCATTGGTGTTAAATACTTTTGCATATGGGTTATTTTATTTATTGTTAATAAATGTTTCTCAAAACAGTGGTTTTAAATTTTTCTTCTATGTTTTGATCGACAATGTTCGTTTAAATATTTCCTATAAGTTTCGTTGAAATTGATCTGTTATTTTTGAGATATGTAAGAAAAACCAATGTGTTAAATACTTATATATATATATATATATATATATATATATATATATATATATATATATATATATATATATATATATATATATATATATATATATATATATATATATATATATATATATATATATAAAAGTGGTGTTGCACTTCAGACCAATTGACAGTTCCGCATAGGACACAGGTTCGATTCATGTCGGAGAACGCCTATTTTTTACATTTTTGTGTATGTGTGTGTGTGTGTGTGTGTGTACAGTGGGTATCAAAAATTCTTTAACAAACTTTGGGGGCGGATTCCTCACACGAAAACAAGAACAAATTTTTTAAAAATATGTCCGAAAATCCTTCGTTTTTGAGTTATTAAGTTTTAAGAAAGTTTACGGTAGATGGCGCTGTGTTGGCATATAGACTAGGTTACATTTGTTATTCGTGTACATTTATAGCTAGTGTATCTTCAACGTGTATAGTACTGCGTTCAATGGGAATTGTTCCGTTTAACAATGGCAGGATATTCATGTCGTGAGCAGGCAGATAGGATTTTTACATACGGCTGCGCAAATGGTATTGGACGCGAGGTTGTATGGCTGTATAAGATTGCTTTTCGTCCTGGGTTTGACGATAAACTACATCCACGTCCTGGGTATGACGGTAAACTACATCCGCGTCCTGGGTATGGCGATAAACTACATCCGCGTCCTGTGTATGGCGATAAACTACATCCGCGTCCTGGGGACGGCGATAAACTACATCCAACAGCAAGGCCTCAGATAACATTTTCGAAAAAATAATGTTGCCAGCTATACGTTTTTGAAACAATAATGTTGCCAGCTATACGTTTTTGAAACAATAATGTTGCCAGCTATACTTTTTGAAACAATAATGTTGCCAGTTATGCGTTTTTGAAACCATAATGTTGCCAGCTATACGTTTTTTGTAAAAAATAATATCGCCAGCTATACGTTTTTGAAACAATAATGTTGCCAGCTATAAGTTTTTGTTTTTGTTTTTTTGAAACCATAATGTTGTCAGCTATAGGTTTTTGACTTTTAAAGTCACTCAAAATCATTTTCGGCATAAAGTGACCACTATGGTTGAGATGCCGTTAAACAAAACAATCAACAATCAAATGGAAATTCTTGACTTAAACAAAAAATATCTAGGATTATTTTGTAGTTTGCAAGCAAATAAGCTCTACTTTCTAAAAATGTTCCATACAAAATAGGCATTTAAAATTCATATATTTGGCATATATATATATATAAACTGGATTTGGCATTCAATAACCCACAGTGGTTGATATGCCATAAAACCCAAACAAACAAACAGATTGCTTTTCAGACCGAAGGCTGTCATCCAATCTTTGCAGCAGTTTATCGTCGCGTTACTGAGACAGGATCATTGGCACCACAAAATGTGGATCGATGAAGACCGATATCCGCTCTTACGCCTGACCACCAAGAACACATTTTACATGGCCTTTTGGATATATGTTTATATGGACATTTTGAATATGAAGCAACCCTCAAAGTTTGTAAAAGTATTTTATATACCTTGTATGTATATATATATATATATATATATATATTTATATACACCTTACATAAATATATATATATATATATATATATATATATATATATATACACACCTTATATATATATATATATATATATATATATTACTACTACCCCAAACGTTTGTGGATACAAATTATGAATCTGAACTATGGCTCCAAGCGTATTTTGTGGTCACCCATGTTCGAGTAGACGTCCCGATTTTTTTTTAAACTATGAATTAAGTAGACCTACCTGTGTGTTCGGGAAACAATAAAGCAGTCCTCCCTTTTTTGTAGGTAGAAACTACTGCTGCTGAGCAGTCTAAATAACAGCGGATGAAACAATATTTTCTCCTAAAGATCGACGCAGGTTTGAATCGTGAAGGAGAGCACTTCCTTTTTATTAAGGAGCTTAAATGCGCAGGCCGGTAGACGTAATTCACACTGTTTAATAAAATTCAGAGCGTCTACTTGAACATGGGTGCTCACAAAATAACGTTTGAAGTCGTAAGAAATAATCATGTTCAGATTAATAATCATGTTTATATTTTCTGTAGGAGTAAATGGGTTCGCCTATCGCCCGGTTCACACTCTTCCCCGTACTTTTTTTTTTACAAGAATAAAGATTTATCCTTTGTTTCATATTTAGGATTGAGTTTCCTGATCCTTCTAAACTCTATTTTCCATACTATACTTCTGACATGTTATTCATTAATTAAATCTTGACCGCTTCAAGTTGGCCGTTTTCTTTCCTGTTTAGCTTTAGGAACTTCCCTTCTTGCCCTTTCTTACGCTAATACAGCATTACACAGTAACCTTCTACCTTGAGTGGCTCCTCGGCCTTGTACTGAATGAAAAATAGTAAAAAAAATTCCTCATTATTCACGAGTGGCCGATTAGTTCCATCTTCAGTGTTCTGATTATGAGATTCGGCTTTGAATATCACAACGGTCTATTAATTCTATTGGCTTGGGAGACAATTCCAGCACCGATGGGAAGTTGACAGACCTACGATCGGTTGGTGTATGAGATTCGGGAGGTGGAACTGTTCAGAAACCATTGATGATTGGTGCCAATAGTCCATAACTAATGGGCCTATGGTAGCTCTTTAGTCCTCGCTGGCAATTTACTCGGAGATAACTCGCATTATTTACATTATTCGAACTGTTATACTCATCTTCATTGCCGTATTCACAACGTTTCGGCCGTTGTACGCTCCGGTCTTCTTCAGGTGATTCGAATTTCGAACCGAACCCTTTATTTCGTCCACGCGGGGTAGATTGTTCTATACCTTTTCAACTTCAAAATGATAATAATCAACTGCAAAATGGACTTATTTTCAGGTAAAAAAATTAATCACCTTCAAAATGGATTAATCAACTTCAAATTGGATCAATCAACTTCAAAATGGATTAATCAACTTCAAATTGGATCAATCAACTTCAAATTGGAAAAACAACTTCAAAATGAGAAATAATCAACTTCAAATTGGATTAATCAACTTCAAATTGAGAATTAATATAATACTAATAAATTTAATATTTATTCTTTTATTTTTACTTAAAAGGGATATAAAAAAATATAAACGTTCCTAAGAAATTTATTTAAAAGATTACATCATCTAAGTTAATTACAGAGGGAAGTAATCTCTGTATTCCAGATACGAAGTTAGTGCAAGTCTCAGGGAAAATATTATTAATTGCCTCGGAGATCATCTCTTCTAACTTGCTGAGGCGGAAGTCTTTAACAATTAAAGATCCCTGGCCATCACCTCTTAAAATCCCAACAATTGAGTCTGCCATACTTCTTTTTACGTCAGCTTAAATGACTGACCAAACCTTTTCAATGGGATTTAACATCGGACTATAGGGGGCAAGTCTGAAACTTTGGGGTTGCCTAAATTCATCCTCCTCCACAACTTCTTCAATTGAAATATGACAAGGAGCGTTATCAATAACTAAGACAACTCCCCTTTCATAAATTTCATTTGCCTTTCTAAGGCATTCCCTGCTCCATTCTTTCGCATCCTCTTTTTTGAAAGAACCTCTCTTAATTTTATGATGAATTAATCCATTATTACTAATACATCCAATAACATGCATATTATTTCCCTTGGATCCGGTCGCAACTGTAGTGCACCTCGTGCGTTTTTTAGAGCGACCTTCTCTTCTTGAAATATGGAGATTAAAATTGGTTTCATCCATATAAAGAATTGGCACACTTTAGGACTGAAATTCTAATAAAGCTACTGCGTAATCTTTACGTTTCACCTTATTGACATTATTATTGGTAGCTTCTGGTTCATAATGAACCACTTTTAAAGTAAAGGCCATGGAGTCCAAGTGCTTTCTTATGCATTCTTTCGTCACAAGAACCTCATACTTTTCGACCAACTTATTTACAATGTCTTGAAGAGTGACCCTAGGACAGTTTTCAATTAATTCGGCCATAAAATTCTTATGCTCTTGCATAATTTTATATTTTCTTGCTCCTCCCCTAGAGTCACTCTTATCAGCACCCTGGTCTAACCAACGGTACGCTGTTGGCAGAGGCACACCAATTTTTCTTGCCAGGTCTTTCCAATTTCCTGCTGCGGCAGGTGCAGCTAAAATCTGGGCCTTTTTTTCGTCAGCCACAGTTTTCTTGAGGTAAATTCTCTTTGGAGCTGTTGCTAATTCTTCTTCAGCTTCTTTTGTAGAGGTTTCTCCAGCATCATCATCAATCATCATTTTTGCCCATACGGGACTTTCTCCTCCTACTTTTACTGTAGGCTCACCCAATGTTTCTTGGCCTCTAAGTTGTTTGTATTTTGGTTTTTCTTCGTCTATATAATGAAGACGAACAGTCAATTTCCTTACTCATAGGGTAAATTAATTGAAAAAATAATTTTCAATTTACAAAAAAAAAATATCTCAATTTGAATTTTTTTATTCCAATTTGAAGTTGTTTATTCTTATTTTGAAGTTGATTGTTTTTAGGTTTTTGACATTTTCTCAATTTGAAGTTGATTAATCCATTTTGAAGTTGATTGATCCATTTTGGAGTTGATTGTTCCATTTTGAAGTTGATTGTTCCATTTTGAAGTTGATTGATCCAATTTGAAGTTGATTAATCCATTTTGGAGTTGATTAATTTTTTACTTGAAAATAAGTCCATTTTGAAGATGATTATTATCATTTTGAAGTTGAAAAGGTATAGTATTGAACAGGTTACGATTTTAGTGATAGAGAAGCATCCTCTTGGGAGTTGGTTTCGCAAAGTAGTGGTTTGTGGGAAGAACTTGCTCGAGTGTAACTCACGTCTCACCAATGGAATACGAAAGGAGTGAGGGTGATTTGCTACAATGGGCGTCGCATGGCGGATCCTAGCCGTAAAGGTTAGAACTGGTGGGACTAAGGAATGTATTTCATCTGAACACTTTCATTGGAAATAGCGATAGAGCAGCGAGTGTCTTGCGACAATGGGTCTCTGGGGAAAGGAGTTTTAGCGCGGAAAAAATTGTCACCCACGAGGATACGGAGACGCTTTAGGATTCTATCGAGACTAGAAAGTGAAGAGGGCCAACTCGTGCCGTTATATGGCAGCAGTATTCCATTTTCTGCCTGATCTGCCTATTGTAAAGGCTGAGGATAGCGGAGACGCTTTTGGACTCTATCGAGACTGAAAATGAAGACTGGGCAACTCGTGCCGTTATATGGCAGCAGTACTCCAGTTTGGGCCTAATCTTGCTCTTGTAACGATAAAGGATAGCAAGAGAAGACAGGTAATTACTGGAGCGGTACAGGAAAGCGGCCATTTTTCCAGCATATTTAGCGATGGATCGTACGTGCAAGTTCCACTTGAGATCTCGGTTGAGAACTGGAAAATTTAAACTCACGTATAGACCACATGTATTTGTATATATCTATCTGCAACGTCTATAATTTTTACTGTTCTAGAGTTACCTCCCTTGTATTGACGACAGTCCCTATATATTAATATAATAAAAGGAAAAGTATATTCTCACGTGTGAAAACATCGTTATAATAGTAAGAATATGACAAAATATACCATCATTTCTGTCCGTAATAATAAACTGTTATTAATATAAGGTTTTAAATGCCATAAAGTGGGGGGTGTCAATTTTTCTGTTATATTTAAGTAATAAACTGATCACCCCCCATAAAATTGGTCTGCATTAACGTAATAACTGCAAAAATGACCGTGGAAGATCCAATGGTAAATCATTCTTCCATTTTACTAAGATTTCATGGCAATTCGCAGATAATGAAGAGGAGAAGGGATGAGGGGGGGTCATGATCGCCTACGCCCTGAAGGGATTTCGCATTAAATCAAGTCAGAAACTCCGAGGCCAGAACAAATATATCTATCAGTTATTTGACTTCTTTGTCAGCCCCAAAATGTTTTATATGCTCTCTCTCTCTGTGTGTGTGTGTGTGTGTGTGTGTGTGTGTGTGTGTGTGTGTTAGGGAAAGACAGGTAAAGAGAATATTAATACAATAATGTGCTTTAGACATCACTAATAATGACGCTGGCCACATGAAATAATTAAGATTCAAGAATAGAGTTCGGAGCGGAAATAGAGGTCGGACAATGTGGCATTTGTTCTAGACACTGGAACAAGAAATGTAATTTTCAGAACTACCTTTAACTGAAGCTCATCCTTTGAGAGATCAATCGCATGATGATCAAGAAATACTAAAGTCCATAAAGCACAGGCTCTATAACAATGGCACGGAAGGAATCGGGTTCATTTTAGTGACAAAAAATCTGAGACCAAACTTTGCGAATTCCTGTTCCACTACAAAAAGTTGCTGAGGATACCATGAACAGAACATGTGAGCAACAACGAGGTTTTGGAGGAGATCGAAACAAAAAGGAAATTTGTACAAGATCAGCAAGAGACAGCTGAAATTTCTAGTGCACGTAAAGAGGAAGGAAAGCTTGGAAAATTTGATGCTCACAGGACAGATTGAGGGAAAAATGCACAGAAGAAAGCAACGTGTAACATACTTGATGAGTTTGAGACTAGAACAGGGTTTGGGAGAAATAACAGAAAAACAAAACTTATTAAGAGCTACAAGAAGCAGGAACATGTGAAGGGCCATGATCGCCTACGCCCTGAAGTGACACTCACATAAAAAAAATATTCCACTACAATGTGCGCATGTAGGTAAGTACTAAGCATAAAACTAAAAGAAATTAGGAGACTGTGAAACACTGCTCCAGGGTAAGGAACTCGTTTATTCTCTAAGCTGGGCCATTTTTAACACTGCAGAGATTTCGTCTCGTTGATAACGGCACGTAGTGTATCTATTTATTGATGACGATTAACATTAAGACTTTCCAATTTTTTAAAAATATCATTTTCTTTCTTACCCTCCTGTGATTTGAGCTGTCTCAGGCTTCATTCCATCAGAGCTTACGGCCATATCACGCTGAAACACTCATCACCGAAGTTAAGCAAAATTGAGCCTGGAAAGTACCGAGATGGGTGACCGCTACTTAATACCAGGTGCTGTAAGCTTGGGTATGCGGTGGTATGGCATAAGGCCATATCATGTTGAAACACCGGTTCCCGTACGATCTCGGAAAAGCAACGTGGGCCTGGTCAGTACTTAAATGGGTGACCGCTTGGGAATACCAGGTTTTGTAATCTTGGATATGCGGATGGCATGGCATACAGCTACATCACGTACCATCACCGAAGTTAAGCAACGTCGAGACTGGTCAGTATCTAAATGGGTGACCGCTTGGGAATACCCAAACTTGGATATGTCGTAAAGCTAATTCCAGGCGGGTTCGTTATATTAACTTACGTTCAAATACACTTGTGAAAGGCCTCTTCTTGTCCCCCACCTATGGGTTAATTAATAGGATTTGTATCAGCAAATCAATATTATCTTTAAAAACATTCTTACTATCTAAAAATTATTTCTGGCTTTTAATAACCTACAAAAGGTTGATAAGCCGTCAAAAACAAATCAGTCAATTTTTCAGAGCCCAACGCTACATCATAGATAGTATCTTAATATACTTGCAAAATATTGAATATTGTCAGCGTTTTCTTTTTGGCTTTTATCTGCTGATAAATGATAATTTAATTACTCTTAATAAAGATGGTATAGATATTACGTTGCAACACTGGTTTTCGTACGATCACCGATGTTAAGCAACATTCAGCCTGCTCAGTAGCTAGATGGGTTACCGCTTGAAAATGTCATGTGCTATAAGCTTGGATATGTGGGTGATGTAATGGATAACTTTCTGGAATTGTAAATCGGAGGGCCAGGTTTCAGTTCCAGTCAGATTCGTTATATTCACTGACGCGCTAATACCCTTAGAAAGGGTGTGGCTTTACCTCCCAGAAGAAGTAAATTGTTGAATTAGTAAGACTTGTATCAGTAAATCATTATTATCTTAAAAAAAAACTTCTTACAAATTAAAAATAATTTCTAGCTTTAAATAACCTGTAAAAGGTTAATAAACCGTAAAAAAACAAATCAATCAGTTCTTCTCAGCTCAACGCTACATCGTAGATCGCATCAACGAGAAACAATTTTATTTTTTAGTGGCTTTATATCATCAGGGACAATAGTCGTAGCATCGTTTCTAGGAAGAAGCAATAGGAAGTTCATTGAGAAGACGCATATCAACCGGTTGACCAAAATTTCATCACCAAGTGCTGACTTGTCTCACTGAGAAATCTGGGTCCGGACCCTTTTAATTCTTGAACGCGTCTCTGTATCTTCATGCTATTTTGGGGAGAGGATGTCTTATATCAAATTTTAAATAAATGCAATCTATCACTGTCAGAATTCCATTTTCATTCTGGTCCAACCTACACATTCTGACCCGGCCTACACATTCTGTAACATTCTGGCCCAGCCTACACATTCTGTAACATTCTGACCAAGCCTACACATTCTGTAACATTCTGGCCCAACCTACACATTCTGTAACATTCTGGCCCAACCTACACATTCTGTAACATTCTTGTTCAGCCTATACATTCTGTAACATTCTGGCCCAACCTACACATTCTGTAACATTCTGGCCCAACCTACACATTCTGTAACATTCTGGCCCAACCTACACATTCTGTAACATTATGGTCCAGCCTACACATTCTGTAACATTCTGGCCCAACCTACACATTCTGTAACATTCTGGCCCAACCTACACATTCTGTAACATTCTGGCCCAACCTACACATTCTGCAACATACTGGCCCAACCCACACACATTCTGTAACATTATGGTCCAGCCTACACATTCTGTAACATTCTGGCCCAACCCACACATTCTGTAACATTCTGGCCCAACCTACACATTCTGTAACATTATGGTCCAGCCTACACATTCTGTAACATTCTGGCCCAGCCTACACATTCTGTAAATTCTGGCCCAACCCACACATTCTGTAAACATTCTGGCCCAACCTACACATTCTGTAACATTCTGGTTCAGCCTATACATTCTGTAACATTCTGGCCCAACCTACACATTCTGTAACATTCTGGCCCAACCTACACATTCTGTAACATTCTGGTTCAACCTAGACATTCTGTAACATTCTGGCCCAACCTACACATTCTGTAAAATTATAGTCCAGCCTACACATTCTGTAACATTATGTTCCAACCTACACATTCTGTAACATTCTGGCCCAACCTACACATTCTGTAACATTATGGTCCAGCCTACACATTCCGTAACATTCTGGCCCAACCTACACATTCTGTAACATTCTGGCCCAACCTACACATTATGTAACATTCTGGCCCAACCTACACATTCTGTAACATTATGGTCCAGCCTACACATTCTGTAACATTCTGGCCCAACCTACACATTCTGTAATATTCTGGCCCAACGTACACATTCTGTAACATTATGGTCCAGCCTACACATTCTGTAACATTCTGGCCTAACCTAACCATTCTGTAACATTCTGGCCCAACCTACATATTCTGTAACATTATGGTCCAGCCTACACATTCTGTAACAATCTGGCCCAACCTACACATTCTGTAACATTATGGTCCAGCCTACACATTCTGTAACATTTTGGCCCAACCTACACATTCTGTAACATTCTGGCCCAACCTACACATTCTGTAACATTATGGTCCAGCCTACACATTCTGTAACATTCTGGCCCAACCTACACATTCTGTAACATTCTGGCCCAACCTACACATTCTGTAACACTATGGTCCAGCCTACACATTCTGTAAAATTTTGGCCCAACCTACACATTCTGTAACATTCTGGCCCAACCTACACATTCTGTAACATTATGGTCCAGCTTACACATTCTGTAACATTCTGGCCCAGCCTACACATTCTGTAACATTCTGGCCCAACCTACACATTCTGTAACATTATGGTCCAGCCTACACATTCTGTAACATTTTGGCCCAACCTACACATTCTGTAACATTCTGGCCCAGCGTACACATTCTGTAACATTATGGTCCAGCCTACACATTCTGTAACATTCTGGCCCAACCTACACATTCTGTAACATTCTGGCCCAACCTACACATTCTGTAACATTATGGTCCAGCCTACACATTCTGTAAAATTTTGGCCCAACCTACACATTCTATAACATTATGGTCCAGCTTACACATTCTGTAACATTCTGGCCCAGCCTACACATTCTGTAACATTCTGGCCCAACCTACACATTCTGTAACATTATGGTCCAGCCTACACATTCTGTAACATTCTGGCCTAACCTACACATTCTGTAACATTCTGGCCCAACCTACACATTCTGTAACATTATGGTCCAGCCTACACATTCTGTAACATTCTGGCCCAACCTACACATTCTGTAACATTATGGTCCAGCCTGCACATTCTGTAACATTCTGACGCAACCTACACATTCTGTAACATTCTGGCCCAACCTACACATTCTGTAACATTCTGGCCCAACCTACACATTCTGTAACATTTTGGCCCAACCTACACATTCTGTAACATTATGGTCCAGCCTACACATTCTGTAACATTCTAGCCCAACCTACACATTCTGTAACATTATGGTCCAGCCTACACATTCTGTAACATTCTGGCCCAACCTACACATTCTGTAACATTCTGGCCCAACCTACACATTCTGTAACATTCTGGTCCAACCTACACATTCTGTAACATTCTGGCCCAACCTACACATTCTGTAACATTATGGTCCAGCCTACACATTCTGTAACATTCTGGCCCAACCTACACATTCTGTAACATTCTGGCCCAACCTACACATTCTGTAACATTATGGTCCAGCCTACACATTCTGTAACATTCTGGCCCAACCTACACATTCTGTAACATTCTGGCCCAACCTACACATTCTGTAACATTATGGTCCAGCCTACACATTCTGTAACATTCTGGCCCAACCTACACATTCTGTAACATTATGGTCCAACCTACACATTCTGTAACATTCTGGCCCAACCTACACATTCTGTAACATTCTGGCCCAACCTACACATTCTGTAACATTCTGGCCCAACCTACACATTCTGTAACATTACCCACTGTATTTTACTTTGGTTTCTTAGTAATTTTTTTCATGAAAAGTTATTTTTTCTGTATTTAAAGTAAAAAAATTAATATCTGTCTATATGTCTGAGATGAGGTATTATGATTACTTGCATTATTTACACTATTCGTACTGTTATCATCATCTTCATTGCCAAAATTCACAACGTTTCGGCGGTTGTACGCTCCGGCCATCTTCCGGTGACTGGAATTTCGAACTGAAACCTTTATTTCGTCCACCGGGGTAGAGTGTTCTAGTTCCACGGGCCATGCTTCTTCCTGATAATTTCACATTCTGCTAAGAGCAACGTACTATCACACACACACACACACACACATATATATATATATATATATATATATATGTTAATTTAATTTTTTTCTCATGCTATTACCAAATTCCACAAGAAAAACGTAATTATATATATATATATATATATATATATATATATATATATATATATAGAGAGAGAGAGAGAGAGAGATAGATAGATAGATTGATAGATAGATATAAATTCTATGGTATTGAAATTCAGTCGTCAAAAATATATGTAACCGAACAGTAATTGTCAAAGACCTACGAAAAAGTTTAATTTCCTTCGATAGAGTAAAGATATATTTCAACCATTTTTTTCTAATCTTCTATGTGCCATTGGCAATCATGGCTCTCCACAACTTCCAATACTTGCAGCTATCCCTGTTCAGCCATCCATTTACACAAGCTTGTTGGGTAGATTATTTAACGTTTATCTTGTCATCAGTATATCATGTGAGTTTCAAATTCACCAAATGGGATCTAATTAGAAATAGTTTACGCAATGTTAATTTTTGTTATCAAACTTCACCCAATAGAGGGCCCAAGAGCCACTCTAGGTAGAAGGTTACTGAATGAGGTGTGTGTTACGAACGTAAAAAGTAGGAAGTGAAGATTATGAGGATATGGCAGCTAGATAACTATTGACCAGAGACTTGAAGAGATTACGATTCTAGTGTTCCGTGAAGCATCTACGCAGCAGTCAGTTCCAGAAAGCAAGGCCGGTACGTACTACGATCGAATCCACCACTCCGACCGGAGGTGGGCGTGCCTGATTGGGAGCCCCGGGAAGTGTTTGTGACACGCGATACCTTATCAACATTTGTTTTTTTCTACCTACATTTAAATACGTCACAAATTAAACTAAGCCCAACTGATTAACAAGTATGAACAATTTTCAGATATTTTTTTATCATTCTGGGGTAATTTTTGTCCAAATCCATGAATTTCTTTTGCTATCCGTCAGTATATACGGTACATTGAATAAATAGGTTTGGTTTGTTTTGTTTTGTTTTACTGCATATCAAAACCTCAATGGGTTATTTAATGCCGACAAGATATTTATTGCTGGTAATATTTTTCCCAAAAATGTATTATTGGTATTATTTTTTCAAAAAATTTATTGTTGGTAATATTTTTTTCCAAAAATGTATTGCTATTAATTTTTTTTTCCAAGAATATATTGCTAGTAATATTTTTATTCCAAAAATATATTGCTGGCAATATTTTTTTCAAAAATGTATTGCTGGTAATATTTTTTTCAAGAATGTATTACTGTTAATATTTTTTTCAAAAATGTATTACTGGTAATGATTTTTTTTTCAAAAATGTACTACTGGTAATAATTTTTCCCCAAAAAAATTGC
Organism: Acanthosepion pharaonis; assembly: GCA_903632075.3. Classification (NCBI taxonomy): domain Eukaryota; kingdom Metazoa; phylum Mollusca; class Cephalopoda; order Sepiida; family Sepiidae; genus Acanthosepion; species Acanthosepion pharaonis. The sequence goes on from CAHIKZ030005210.1 coordinate 2,901,605, forward strand.
TTGTATTAAAAACCTATTTTTCATAGTGTTTTGACCCTTTGGTGTGGGGTGGGGGCTTAACTATATGCCCATAGCTGGAACCCTGACAGGTACTACCACCCCGGGTCAGAGTGGACCTGGGAACACTAGCAATTAAGAGGTGGTTGTATGCCCCTCAAAATCAAAGGCTTTGCCGTCGGATGTAATTTATCGTCTTACCCAGGATACGGATGTAGTTTATCGCAATACCTAGGGTGGCTCGTGCTAAGTCTCGAAAAAACACTGCCTAATTTCACTATTTTTTTTTATCTATAATGTTGAATGTGTTGAAATTATTCAACTTTTTAACAAGAAAAATCTGAAGTCGATGTCAAAAATTGTTGAAAAAATGATCTATTATGACATGTCTCTAATTTTTAATGAGTATTGTATTTATTTTAAATTTTTCTACTTGAATTATTCGCTTATATTGCATATGGCCCATTATTGTACAATAATTAGGTTACAGTGTAACCCGGATATAAGAGACCCGGATATAAAACATAGAAAGAATTAATATATAACCCCACAAATCAGGACCTACTCACATTTCCCACCCACACAAGACAAACATGCTTGCAGAGGAGATGAGACCTCACACTTATACACACACCCATACTAATATACACACTTACACACATCATACTCACTCACTCCCTAAGAACCAAGTAACACACACTTAACAGAGACACATCCCCTTTCCAGGAACCAATAAAACTGTCAAAATGACCAAGGGAATTCAGAGCAGAATGAATTCCTCCAGCCCTTATCTTAAATAAGAACTTAAAAGAGATTGTTTGACCAACAGAAGGATTGATCAAAATTCATGTTAAAAAAATAAAAAAAAAACAAATGAAACCTACAGACAAAAAGTTCATTTTCTCCATCACGTCATTCATTTCTGTAGTTCACTACTACAGTGTAACCCGGATATAAGAGACCCAGATATAAGAGAAACCCAGATATAAGAGAGATTTTCTCTGGTCCCAAATTAGAGCCTGTGTTAATGTATATAAAATAGACCAAAGCCGGATATAAGAGGAACCCGGATATAAGAGACTTCTTCTCCGGTCCCGACAACTCTCTTATATCCGGGTTACACTGTACAATAAAATTTGTATTTTATATGAATACGTCCTTATTAAGAAGTAATAGAGTGGCGGGGGGGACCCGTATCATAGATTATCAGGGTCTATCATAGATTGTGGGGGGGGAAGAAACCCTTGAACTGACTGCCACAAAGAAAGAAGCTTTCGGAATGGAACATCCTTCTTACCAAAAGGATTATGGCTATGGCATCATAGTTTTCAGTGTACAGACGCATGGTTCAGTAAGATAAAGCAATCTTCCTATTAGGAAAAAAACGAAAAAATATTTTCAAGTCTGTAGTTTTGTAAAATCATTATACAAAATCATAATTGAAAATACTGTAGGTATACACAAGTGACCTGATCGACCATCTTAAATAACAAAACGGTTTATTCTTTTTATCAGTAGATTGATTAATGAAAACTCGTGATATTCGTCTGCGAACTTAATAAAGTCAAAGAATAGTGTGCCATAAAACTTATCACACAGCGATCTTTTGATCTCTTGAACAAATTCTCCTATCATCATCATCATCATCATCATTATCATCATCCTTTTTTATCATTTCGCCCAAGCAAGGTAATAAAGCCATTAAGACGCCGCAAAGGGCTACCATGTCTTAGAGAATATGAGAAAATACTATTAAGGAGAGAAAACAAAACAAAAAAAAAGAACAGGAATTAAGAAGACAGAAGATAACGATTGACATTGCATTTAAATTTTTGAAGTCAGAAGAGACTTTCACTAGCGAGAAGTGCAAGAGAAGAAACTGTTAGCATAGAACTTCCGGTTGCATCTAGCCAATTCAACTATAAAATGATGAGACCTAGCCTCCAATCTAGTACTGCGCTTAAATTCATAAAGTCTAGTTACTCTAGTGGAATGTGCACCAGAACAATTATCATGAAAATATTAATAGAAAAGGCACAGGGAAGCTACGTTACGACAATGAGAGATCGACTGAAACCGAGATGCCAGATCAGGACCAGTAACATTGTAGACTTCTCTGGTTTTCATCAAGAATCTCTAAATATGTATCAAGAGCACCAGAGCAGATATGGCGACAACATTCAAAGTAAGGACGAATGATCGACTTATAAATATATGAGATAGATTATGGCGAAAAAGATGACACAGTAAACGGACTTTCCTGACGGCAGACTTAGCAATTGATTCAATATAATCTTTTCACTTCATGTCAGGACCGGGATTAATTACCCACAAATCAAGATGGGGACTTTCTGCTTGACAGAGAATTTTTCTTGTCATAATGATTTGAAGCGCGGTTTTACAAGGCTGAGTGCTATTCCTGACACTCAACTCAGACATGTTAGTCTAAGTCAGCGTTTTTCAACCGGGTTTCCCCAGAACCCGAAGGTTCCGCAAAAGGTCCCCAAGGGTTCCGCGAGAATAGATGACATAAGCTAATGCACTTTTGACTTTTTATTTAATTTCATATATGTAATAATACTAAACACACACACTTTTGTCATAATGATTTTAAGCAAAGTTTTACAAGGCCAGATGCTATTACTGACACCCAACTCAAATCACTTACGAAATTTAGAAATTTTACAATATATTCGATAGAGGCTAATGTTAATCGTATTATTAGCCGCTTTCTTATAAGGAAACATTCAGCATTTATTGACCGAGCAGCCATTGCTACTGTAGGTTGAAATTTATGAAATATTTCTATTAAACGAATTTTTCAGGAAAGTAACTTTCTCAAGTGCGGTAGCTGTTATTGCTCTTTCCAGTATTGATGAAGGTTTCCTTCCTAACCTTGTGTTTAAAGTAGTGTGGAATGTCAACATTTTATATCATTATTTTCTCTCCAAGTTATATTTGATATCCATTCTAATTGCTTCTACTGCTGAAAGTCCTCAAATGATGTAGTTTCTGTAATTGATACAGTTCTTTATGATTCTGTAGCGCCAGCTACGATCTTAGAAGAATGGTGTTATATAAGAATAAAGTGTCACTGCCGACACTCGAGTTTGAACATAGATCGCCAGTGAGCAAACACAGGCGATCCCATTATTGAATTAAGTAGACCACATGACCATAGAGGAGTTAGCGTGTGCCTAATTGATCCTCATTTCTACTCTATCCTCTATTGCTATACGGACCGCTATTCTCTACTCTATTCACTATACTATTTTTCTATTCGGATCACTATTCAGTGATTACTTATCGAGCGAATATTATTAAGCAAGTACTATTAGTGCGAGTGATATTCGAAGGCGTCTGACACTAGTATTGTTCAACGGCGTTACTATAGTTGTATCTGCGATTACAAAGTCTCTACTACAACGAGCATTACGAAAGTGACAACGTGTATTCGTTGGCATCACGAAAATGGCAACGAGTTTTCGTTCACATCACAAAAATGGTCATCGGTAAGATCTACATGCTTCATTGGATCGAATCTATTTTAACCGTTAATCTGAAAAGGCGGTTGTATACAGCTAACAGTTTGGATATTTCTCAATTAGTTTGGCGCCCGTTTCACTCTCCTCCCTCGGTCTTTTGTGCACGGTTAGAGGCTTATCCCTTGTTTGCTGTTTAGGGTTGGGTTTCTCGTTCCTACTAAAGTCTACTTCAACTTTATACATCTAACGTCTTCGCCTGAACTCTGATGTTTTATTTACAAATTATTGTTTTCCTCGATAGGAGTAAATATTATCGCCTATCGTCCTGTTTACACTCCTCCCCTAGTCTTTTGAACAGGAGTAGAGGTTTATCTCTTGTTCCCGGATTATGTTTCTGGTTTCTTCTAAAGTCTTTCTCCCCCACCCCACCCCTCAAAAAGAGAACATTCTTGTAAAATGTATGACTGAAATATATTCAGTTTATTAATTGAAATTAAAATGGATGATAAATTCCTTAACCAAAAACTCTATATTTTCATCATGATCAAGAGAATAACACAAAAGATGACTGTAATTCAAAATGTTGCATTAAAAAATTTACAGCACGATGCTTTCTCTTTGCTTCCAGAAAATATTCATTTCTCAACGTTGAAGTCAAATGAATTGGGGGTGAGGGAAGAGGTTATATAAATAACCTTTTTTTTTATAAATACTTTCATGGTAATTATTCGGATAGATTTAAGCACAGCACGAGCCTGGCGTCGAGATCTCATCAATTTAGAGTTGAGCTAGCTAGCTGTAGACTTAAATTCTATGCTAACATTTTCTTATCTCGCACTTCTCATTTGTGGAACTCCCTCCCGGCTCCATGCTTTCCAACCAACTTTAATCTGCAAAAATTTAAATGCAATGTCAACCGCTATCTACTCCCCTCCTAATTACTCTTTTCTATTTTTCCTCATTACTAATGTTTCTGTTCCTAATTCCTCCACACCATGTAACCACTTGCGTGATAGTGGCGGTACTGTCTTGCTTGGGGTGATCCTGTTTTTTTTTAAAAAATGATAAATAAGGATGCTAAATACCTTTTTCCAAATTCTTACCATTTTTGAGAAAACGAATTTAAAGATTAAGTTTAAGTTCAAAATTGAAGCATTGGAATTTCATTCCGATGATCAGTGAAAGCCTTATAGCATAGAAATATAAAATTTAGAATTGAAATATATGCAATTGGTTTGGAATTAAAAGAGATAATAAATTCTGCAACCAACAACTGTCTATCTTCAATATTTGGTCCAGAGAATAAAGCAGCAGTCGACTGAAATACAGAATGTTGTATTTAAAAAAATTACAAAACAATACTTTCACCTTGTTTTAAAAAAATATTCTTTTTTTAATGTTGGGCTGAGATGAATTGGAGGGGGGGAAAGGATTATAAAAAACTTTTGCTTATTAGATAAGTAAACATTTATTCATACTTAGTTATGTCAATTTAGAAAACTTATTTTAAAATTTAATTCAAATTATATTACAAAAACATGACCATGTATGGCTAAATTTTCCAATAAAATGTTTTTTATTTTTGTTTCAGAAGTCGCAAGTCAGATTAAAGAATTACATTCATCAATTCTGAAGCAACAGACTGCACGTTCGCGGAAGGTTTTTCAAATAATGAACTGCAAGAAGTTCTAATGAATGGAACAACGTTGAGTTATTGAATTTACCTGCACATTCGCAAGGTGCGCAATGAGCAGGTAAATTAACTACTGAAGCTTCTGAAACTATATATTGGGGTTTGGCATGATAAATAAAGATACTAAATACCTTTTTTTCCAAATTCTTACCATTTTTGAGGAAACGATTTTAAAGATTAAGTTTAAGTTCAAAATTGAATCATTGACATTTAATTCCGATGATCAGTGAAAGCCTTATAGCACAGCCATATAAAATTTAGAACTGAAATATATGCAGTCAGTTTGAAATTAAAAGTGATAATAAATTCCTTAATCAACAACTGTATATCTTCAACATGATCCACAGAATAAAGCAACAATCGACTAAAATACAGAATGTTGTATTAAAAAATTTACAGCACGAAGCTTTCTCCTGGTTTCCAGAAAATATCTTCTCAATGTTGAAGTCAAATGAAATGGAGACGAGGGAAAAGGCTATAAAATTTTTCCATTAGATAAGCAAACATTTATTCATAATTAATTATGTCAATTTATAAGACTTATTTTAAAATTTCATTCAAATTACATAACAAAAATATAATCAAATATGGGTAAATTTTATAATAAAAGTATTTTTTTTTTGTTGTTTCAGAAGTCGTAAGCCAGCAAAAAAGAGATTTAAAAAAACTCATCAACTCTGAAGCAACCAACTGGTCATATTTGATTAACCTCTCACGAAATTTAGTTTGTGAACTTACGCTTGCAAAACGCTTTTCAAATAATGAACTGCAAAAGGTTCTTGATGAATGGAACAACGCTGGAGTTACCGAATTTACCTGCACATTCACAAAATGTAGAAAGAGCAGTTAAATTAACAACTGAAGCTTCACAATCTTTATAGTACAAGAAGCAAAGCAGAAGCACATTATTACTAAATCATTGTACAGTTAAATAAGACCTTCATTCACTTCAAACGGAAATTTTCCTGAACAATTCAGTTATATTTTGATGCAGTAGTTTTAGTACAATTTTCAAAAAACAATGCAAATTTAATTTTGTCCTAGAATTTACGTCCAGAAGTATAATGGTGTTATATACACTTTTATCACATGAAACCACAATTTTCACATCTCGTACAATGTTGATTTTCTGAAAAATGCAAATAATCAACCAGCCCTAATGGATGTTAATTTTTTCTACAGCAAACATAACAGGATTTTGTTAATTCTAGTAGAATATTGCACAATCAAAACGTTGGTAATCATATATTAATATGGTGCTATATACACTTTTATCTATTTTTTGTTTTTATCACTTATTACCTTACAAATGGTGTAAGATTTTATTCATTGATTAGCCTTTTTTGTAAACTTTTACAAATTGTACAGTTTTCACTTATCGAATACAGTAAAAAAAATTGCATATTTTGCTTGCGGTAATCCATAATTAAAATTCTGTTTTGAATATATTTTCCGTCCAATGTATCTAATGCAAAAAATCTCATTTGAATTTAATCTTGAAACAGTAAAATTTTGAAGTCAGTTTGTAAGCAAAAACCTACAGAAATGAGATATTTCTGCATTTTTTTCAGATGATCATAAAACTAAATGCTCATAAATTTGTAAAAGCTATGAATTTAACTTGTGATGTCACTACTTATCACATCAGTTTTCGCACCGTGTACAATGTTGATTTTCTGAAAAACGCGAATAATCAACCAGCCCTGATGGGTTAATAGGATGTTTTGTTCTAAAGGAAACATAACAGGATTTTGTTAAGTCTAGTAGAATATCGTACAATCAAAACGCTGGTAATCAAATAATATTTATGACGCAAATCAACAGCACTGGAACTATTTTGCCAAATATATGAATACATTGCCGTCCTAAAATCAATACACCGCTCAAAAAATATTTATTTCATTCTATAGTAGAAGTGTATTCATAAATATTGATTATTTTTTGAAGAGAGGAATATAAAGAGTACGTGAAATTAAAAAAATATATTTTTAGCGTACAAAACTTTACTTTCGAAATGACCCTATATACAAAAGAACTCTTTTTTTCCGATTTGAAGGAAGTTTTTATTTATTTCCGAAAACAAAAAAAAACGGGTACAAAAAATAAGTACAAATTTTGCCAGAATTTTTAAAAAATGGTGTTCACCTCAAGCAAGGCAGTAAAACCACTAAGATACAAGGTGGTTACTGGGCGTGGAAGAATTAGAAACTAATGGACTAGTGCAATAGGAGATTAATCGGGGGGACAGTAGATAGAGATTAACGTTGCATTTAAATTCTTACAGATTAAAATTGGCTGGAAAACATGGAACCGGGAAAGAGTTCCCCAAGCGAGAAGTGCGAGAAAAGAAACTGTTAGCGTAGAATAAGGCTACATCTATCCAGCTCAACTGTAAGTTGAGGAGATCTCGACGTTAGTCTAGTACTGTGCTTAAATTCAAAAACTCTAGGTACCATAGCGAAGAGCTCATACGAATAATTACCATGAAAGTCTTTATAGAAAAGACACAGGGAGGCAACCATATTCCTAAAGTCTGTCCCTTTGTTGTCTTTTCCTCACCAAAGACTTCTCATCCTCTTTCACTTCCTGTAACCCCCTGCGACTTGCTTGGGGGAGAAACGATTAAATATAAGTTTCTTTAACGAAAACCACATTCATGATTTTGTCAAAACTCTCTTCGAATCAAAACCTGCGGAATTTTACTCTAAAGATAACGTCGAGCGGCCTGATAAATGGCAGCAAATCATTGAAAAGAATAATGGCGAATATATAATTGAATAAAATGCAATTGTAATCTTTTTAAGGCTGAAGTTGATAAACAAAAAAAAGAAAATTATTTATGACCCAACCTCATAGATTTTATGACGCAAGCAAAATCATTTTTTGACTCAACCTGATAGATTTTATGAAGCAAGCTAAATGATTTTATGACCCAACCGAATAGATTTTATGACGCAAGCTAAATGATTTTATGACTCAACCTGATAGATTTTATGACGCAAGCTAAATGATTTTATGTCTCAACCTGATAGATTTTATGACGCAAGCTAAATGATTTTATGGCTCAACCTGATAGATTTTATGACGCAAGCTAAATGATTTTATGACTCAACCTGATAGATTTTATGACGCAAGCTAAATGATTTTATGACTCAACCTGATAGATTTTATGATTCAAGCTAAATGATTTTATGACTCAACCTGATAGATTTTTTGTATGTAATACAGTTTGCTTTCGTCTCTTCTGATTTTCTAAATAACTGAATCTGTAGTGATATTAGATTAACTTCATCTTTCATACATGACATCGCCTAAATGATCTGTGACGATAAACTACATCCGGCAACCGGGCCTCTGATCGGGAGATTGGAGGTTTTGAGGAGCGTGGAATCACCTATTAATTTCTGTTCTTCCCACAGACCCGGATTAATAGCACCTGTTAGGGGGTCCCAACTATAGGCAAATAATGACCCCACAAACAAAAACAAATCTACGAAAGTATAAAAATACAAGTTATACATTTTTATATTTTAAAAACTTACCAACGCTACGTATTTATATTAAAATTACCAACAATGCCTCTCTATGGTACATATTTAGTTGAAGCCATAAAATTGTGTTCAAATTATTTAGATTTCAGCATTAATAACCCATATGCCGCTAAATAAAATCAACCAACCAACAATACCTATTTATAGTAAAATTACCAACAATATTTATTTATAGTAAAATGACCAAAAATACATATTTAACGCAAAATGACCAAAAGTATATTTTATCTGTAGTTATAGGTATACAACTGCGTCCCAAAATATATTTAGTTGAAACCATAAAATGGAATTAAAAATATTTAGATTTCGGCATTAAATAACCCATAGAGATTGATATGCCGCTAAACAAAATCAAACTGTATTCCAAATAAAACTTCAAGAAAACTACAGCATAAAACACACATATCCCCGCCTCTAGTAATTATGTCCACACAAATGTGTATATGCACAAAAGCTGAGCATCGTCTACCATGTATTCAATTGTGAAAGCAGAATAACATATCATATTTATTAAATTCAAGTGGCTATGGTTTTGCAGTTGAGAATGTTTGATTCCATTGTTTCCTATTTGTGAATCCAGTTATTGTTAATGTCATTGATTTCGGTCTGGGGTGTCGGAAATGTTCCATTATAAAATATCGCTCCGTTTGTTTCTTAATGATCGATAGCTGTTGTGGGAGTTCAATGATCACAGAACAAATTGGTCCCACCAGGACGATTTAAAATAAGTCTGTACAATAATTGGCAGGATGCCTTTTAATGGAATAGGTTCAAAGAATAATTTCTGAAGGGAGCCGGGTATAAAAATGAGGCAAAAACTTACAGAGTTGAAAGAAAGAAAGAAAGAAAGAAAGAAAGAAAGAAAGAAAGAAAGAAAGAAAGAAAGAAAGAAAGGAAAAGAAAGAAAGAAAGAAAGAACAAATAAAAAAGAAAGTAAAATGAATGAAAAAGAAAGAAAGAAGAAAAAGAAAGAAAAGGAAAAGAAAGAAAATGAATAAGAAAGAAAAATGAACGAGAAAAAAGAAAGGGGAAAGGAAAAGAATGAAGAAACAAAGAAAAGGAAAGAAAAAAGTAAAATGAATTAAAAAGATAAAAAGAAAGAAAGAAAGAAGAAAAAAGAAAAAGAAAGAAAAAGTAAAGGAAAAGAAAGAAAAAAGAATAAGAAAGAAAGAAAGAAAGAAAGAAAAAGAAAGTAAAATGAATGAGAAAGAAAGAAAGGAAGAAAGAAAGAAGAAAAAAGAAAAAGAAAGAAACGGTAAAGGAAAAGAAAGAAAAAAGAATAAGAAAGAAAGAAAGAAAGAAAAAGAAAGTAAAATGAATGAGAAAGAAAGAACGAAAGAAAGAAATAAAGAAAGAAAGAAAGAAAAAAAAAGAATAAGAAAGAAAAGGTAAAGGAAAAGAAAGAAAGAAAGAAAGAAAGAAAGAAAGAAAGAAAGAAAGAAAGAAAGAAAAGAAAGTAAAATGAATGAGAAAGAAAGAAAGGAAGAAAGAAAGAAAGAAAGAAAGAAAAAGAAAGTAAAATGAATGAGAACGAAAGAAAGAAAGAAAAAGAAAGAAAGAAAGAAAGAAAGAAAGAAAGAAAAAAAAAAAAGAAAAAGAAAGAAAAGGTAAAGGAAAAGAAAGAAAAAAGAATAAGAAAGAAAGAAAGAAAGAAAGAAAGAAAGAAAGAAAGAAAAAGAAAGTAAAATGAATGAGAAAGAAAGAACGAAAGAAAGAAATAAAGAAAGAAAGAAAAAAAAAGAAAAAGAAAGAAAAGGTAAAGGAAAAGAAAGAAAAAGAATAAGAAAGAAAGAAAGAAAGAAAGAAAGAAAGAAAGAAAGAAAGAAAGAAAGAAAGAAAGAAAAAAAGTAAAATGAATGAGAAAGAAAGAAAGGAAGAAAGAAGAAAAAAGAAAAAGAAAGAAACGGTAAAGGAAAAGAAAGAAAAAAGAATAAGAAAGAAAGAAAGAAAAAGAAAGTAAAATGAATGAGAAAGAAAGAAAGAAAGAAGAAAAAAGAAAAAGAAAGAAAAGGTAAAGGAAAAGAAAGAAAAAAGAATAAGAAAGAAAGAAAAAGAAAGAAAAGAAAAAGGAACAGAAAGAAAAAACAAAGTAAAAGAAAGAAAAAAGAGTAAAATGAATGAAAAAGTTAAAAAAAGAATAAAGAAAAATGAATAAGAAAGAAAGAAAGAAAGAAAGAAAGAAAGAAAAGATGAATAAGAAAGAAAGAAAGAAACAAACAAACAAACAAACAAACAAACAAATATAAAGAAAAAAGAATGAAAGAAAGGCAAAAAAGAGGGAGAAAACTGTGATAGAGGAGAGAATTAGGTTTAAAGATAAACGTCAAATCACTACACACTGACTTTCAGCCGAACAGAAGTAGTAGAAGGTGACTTTAGAGTAACAGTAAGAGTTATAGCCAGTCAGCTATCAAAATCACAAAGAACTGTACCAAATAACAGAAACTAAATCATTTGTTAACTTTCATCAACATCAAAAACTAAAATAATTAACACATGTAACTCGAACAGAAAATAAAGGCACAATCAAGATGTTGATATTCCACATTAATTCAAACAAAAGGTTAGGAAGGAAACCGCCATCAATACTGGAAAGAGCAATAACACTTAGTGAACTTAATAAACCTATTTTCTCAAGAAAATCATTTTATCAGAAAGTTTTTCTAAATTCCAACCGAACGTAACACTGATAACTTGGACACTGAATGCCAAATGTTTCCTTATAAGGAGACGGCTAATATTAACTTTACCATGAAAGAACTTAGCGAGGAACATCATACTTAGAAACCGCGTAGACTGGCGCTACAGAATCACAAACAAAGAACTGCACTAAAAAAACAGAAAAATTATTTGAGCATTTTCAACAGCAGCAAATGAAATGTATAGTACGAGTTTATGCTTAGTTCTTACGGAAAAAATAGGGTGTTTGTACTATACACAGTTAATGGTTGTGAACAGGTTAAAACCATGTATTTTCGGTGACCGATAGCATTATACACAGGATTTTCTTTCGGTGGTAGGGATAATTCTTTCAACAAATTCAGGGATCACACTATACATGGAATCGGTTTATACACGAGTATATATGATATATCACTTAAAGAGAAAATATTAACATAATCTAGATGTCGACATCCCACACTACTTCAAACAAAAGGTTTGGAAAGAAACTCTCCATCAATAATGGAAAGAGCGATAACAGCTACTGGGCTTGAGAAGAGAAAATAATGACATAATCAAGATGTTGATATTCCACACTACTTCAAACAAAAGGTTTGGAAGGAAACTCCTATCACTAAGAGACTTGACTGGACTTGAGAAATCTATTTTCCTAAAAAATAGTTTTAAGAAAAGGATTTCATAAATGTCAACCTATGGTAACACAGACACTGAATGCCGAATGTTTCCTTATAAGGAAACGGCTAATATTTTGATTACCATTGAAGAACCTAGCAAGAAACAACCCTCTTTGAATCTTGTGGACAGAATCAGATGCCAAAGACTGTACCGAATAAAAGAAACATCACTTGAAGATTATTACAGCGGCAACAATTAAAATGGATATTACTTGAAGAGAAAGATAATATAATCAATATGTTGGCGGTCTACAAGTCTTCAAAGTTAAGTTTATAAAGTGGATTTTTTTAGTATTCCCAAGTCGCCACCAAATGTGATAAAAGGTCAGTTTAAAGTGGTTTCGTGTATTGACGACTTCTATAATTAATGTATAATCTCTCAACGAGAATATTTTACATGACTTAATGGTGGTGAATAGGCATATACAGAAAAGAACAGAGATCGATTGATTTGCAATGCAATGTAACATTTATTTAACAAAAATAACAAAAGGAAAGTTTCAGGGTTTCTTTTCCTAGAAATAAATTGCATACACAACAAAAATTGTGGTTAATTTGCAGTATAGACACCAAAAGTCCACGGTAATGAAAATGTTCCATTATGGTGTGAAATTACCTGATTATTTCGAATATGACATTAAAAGTTTGTGCTCAATTACAGTTTAAGATTTATCGACAATGTAAGTTCGATATCTTTCGCCTTGTCTAACCGCCATTTCTGGTGTTGTTTACATACGTTTGCCTCGATTAGTAATGCGCGGAAGCTTATTTAGCTAACAGCCTTTTTACTGCTTTTCGCATCTTCTTACTCGTCTTGATTACTGCGCAATTTTCGCGAAAGTTATTTTAAAATGCGCTTTCTTTAAAAAAAAAAAAAAAGATGCTTTAAATAAATAGTTTTTATTTAATTGGTATAAATTACTTTTTCCAATTAAAATTATTGTTTCCTTGTAGAAATAAATCTTTATTAAATAATGAATTCTTTTTTTATTAAATTGGTTTAAATTTGTTATAGAAACAATTGAAACTTTTATAAATAAATATAATGTCAAGAGTGAACCCTTTTTCCAAAAAAGACATCGTTGAAAAATGGAAAACATTATTCTTTTTACCTTTTACGTAATTTTTTTTTTTTTTTTAATTGTCGGATTTTAAGGAAACTTTCACGACACAAAAAAAAAACAATCATTGAAAAGAAAAGGAAAATTTCATTTTTTTTTTATCCTTTCAGGCACTCAATTTTGATTTTATTTTTCGTTTTCTTTCATTTTTCCTGCAATATTTGGAATCGAGCATTCATTTTAAACTTTGCGCATTGCGCAGTAATCAAGACAGGTAAAGCTTCCGCCTATGACTTCTCGAGGCAAAGTATGTAAACAAAGCTAGTAGTGGCAGCCGTTCTGTCGACGAGACGAGAAAGAAGTCTTTCCAGTATTATGTGAGTTTCCTTCCAAACCTTTTATTTGAAGTAGTGTGAAAAGTCAACATCTTGATTATGTCATTATTTTCTCTTCTCAAGTCTAGTAGCTGTTATTGCTCTTTCCAGTATTGATGGGTAATTTCCTTCCAAACCTTTTGTTTGAAGTAATGTGGAATGTCAACATCTTGGTTATGTTATTATTTCCTCATATGGATGTGGCATCCATTTTAATTGTTGTTTTCTGTTATTGGATACCTGATTGAATGGTTTGATTTTTCACGGTTTATCAACCTTCTGCAGGTTATTTAAAGCCTGAAAATATTTTCATAGCGTTAGACTTTGACGGGGGGATAATAAGGATTTATTGATACAAATCCTACTAATTAACGCTTAGCCGAGGTGGGAGATGAAATGGATTCATGCCTTTCCCAAGTGTATTTGTGCGTAAGTGAATATAACGAACCCAACTGGAATTGGAACTCGGCTCTCCGATTTACAATTCCGTGCCTTTATTCAGGGCACCACCCGCATATTCAATCTTAAAGTACCTGGTATTCCAAAGTGGTCACCTATCTAGGTACAGACTAACCTCGACGTTGCTTTACTTCAGCGATCGTAGAGGAACCAATGTTTCAACGATATATGGCCGTAAGCCATTATTATTAAGAATAATTAAATTATTAATTATCTATTTATTAATCAGTGCAAAGCAAAATAATGCCCTGCAGATATTTAATGTTTTGCCATTCTTTATTAAGATTGAGTGATTGAATCGTTGTTTTTACGGTTCATCAACCTTTTGTAGTTTATTTAAGGCCAGAAATTATTTTTAGTTCGTAAATTTTTTTTTTAAAGATAATAATGAATTACTGACACAAGTCTTACTAGTTAACCCATAGCTGTGGGGTAGAAGAGGAGATGGAATCATACCTTTCCCACGGGTATTTGCAGGTAAGTGTATATAAGGAACCCGACTGGAATTGGAACTCGGCTCTCCGATATATCCAAGCTTACACTACCTAGTATTCCCAAGCAGTCACCCACCTATGTATTGACCATGCTTGACGTTGCTTACCTTCGGTGATCGTACGAGAACTATTTATTCAACGTCCCGGATATGACGATAAACTACGTCCAACAGCAAGGCCTCTGATCAGGAGGTTTTGAGGAGCGTGGAACCACCTCTTAATTGCTGGTGTTCCCAGGTTCATCCTGACCCGGGTGGTAGCACCTGTTAGGGTCCCAGCTATAGGTAAATAGTTAACCCCAAAACAGGGGTAAAAACACTATGAAAGTGTAAAAATAGGTTTTAATACCAGCAATACTTTGTAAAAAAATTATTACCAGCAATAAATTTTTGAAGAAAAAAAATATTACCAGAAATAGATTTTAGACAAAACAAAATATTGCCAGGAAAAAATAATTGTCGGCATTAAATAACCCATTGAGGCTGATATGCCGTGAAACAAAACAAACCAAACCTATTTATTCAATGCACCGTATTTACTGACGGGTAGGTCGCAATTTTTTTACCAAAAATTCTGCAAAATATTAGGGGTGCGACCTATCTGCTCGACTTATATGTAAAACAACACTACCCTGTCATGATGATATCTAAGAAATCAAAAATGATACCTATAAACACTAAAGCTATGGCTTTTCTCTGTATAGAAACAATTTATCTATCACTGGCGTTGCCCGTGCTTGATTCAAAAATCGTACGACTCGTACAGCAATCACTATCACTTGACTTAAAATATTTTTGCCCTTCCTTGCCTTTAAAGGAGTGCCCTTTGCCGTGCTGATGTTGCTACATGCCTTACTTCTTGCCTATCTCACAATGCTAATTTTTTCTAAGCTCTATACTAAACATTAAATCTGTTACGAAAAAAGAACTAAACAAAATGAACACAAAACGATCAGCTTTAAAAAAGAACTCGTAACTGGAAAAACCGAATGAAAAAATAATGTTAACAACAAATACTTTAAGTTCTGCGGAATCAACGTTGAGTTTAAGCAAGCGAATGAGCCAATTGGAGTAAAGTGCCATGCAGATTTAAATTTTTCCCACTTGTGACGAATGCAGCTATCGATTTTTTTTTTTTTTTGCATGCTAGCATGCTAGTTAACATTCGTGTCAGTCAGCTGTTGGCTCTCACGCTGGCCAATAGAATCTTCCTGGCTATTCGTGGTAACCAGCTATTGGCTCTCACTCTGACCAGTAGAAAATGGCCGCAAACTACATGAAAAGTGCCGTAGAAGCATGAAAAATCGATTATTTCCACTATCGATGGGAGTTGGGAAATGCAAAGTCGGTCTTGGCCTTCTTGCTAACTTGGAGCATGTGCATGTAAATTTTGGTACAAATCCGTCGAAAATTGCAGCCGTGCATTCGTTACACACACACACACACACATCCTGCCTTTTATAGATAGAGATATATACTGACTCACTGCTTTAAACTTACCTCATGCTGCTAGATTCACATATCCATCACAATAAATAAATAAAATTATAAAATATTCATTGATCCATCAGTCACCGTTCAGTCAGGGCCCTCGCACTAGACTAAAACCCTGAACATGTATGCATAAGTTAAGAAACCACGTGTAGATGTTTATTAACAAAGAAAAAAATAGTCCCACGATTCATTCTGCAATATATATATATATATATATATATATATATATATATATATATATATAAATATTGTCAAAAATACGTTGGAAAATATGACTTAAAGAAATGAAATATATTCTTTATGAGAGAATTTTCTTTAATAGTTGTCTCATATAACATTAAAAGGCGTTTTTAAGTGTTATTTACAAATAACAAAGCGAGTGAATCTAGCACCCAAAACGTTTGCACTATTTTGCATTGCGCAGCGATATAGTTAGTAGCAAAATTTATAGTTTAGAATTTTAATTGTTAATTGTTAAGGTAAATCTCTGATAATTCTTACGTTTAAAACGGGCTGTGTAAGTCCCCAGATTATAGTGTGGCCTATCTGTGAGTCAACAGTAAATCATCAATTATTAAGCCATAAAGTAGAGGTGCGACCTATCCGGTGGGGCGACCTATCCGTGAGTATATACGGTATAAGGCCGTAACCAGATATTGGGTACGATTAATTGTTTGTGATTGTATAGCGCCAGTCTACGGGGTTCGAAGATGAATGGTCCTCGCTAAGATCTACATGCTTGAAGCCTTTTTTTTAACCATTGATCTGAGAAAGCGCTTGTATACAGCTGACAGTTTAGATATTCCTGAACGAGTTTGGCGCCAGCCTCATTAACTGTTATTTGTTAATCAGGTAACAAATACAAAATGATATAATTGCTTATATGTGTCCGATCTATTATAGACGTTAAACTGTCATTATTATATTCGGATACACGATAAGAAAAGAAGGGTTGTCGAATTCAATACTCACATGATATTTTGAAGGCAAACTTGGGCTTGCCTAAGTCGATGACAGAACAAGAATTAAAAAGACAAAGAGGGATGCTAAACGAGTTAGCGCAACAAAAGATAGGAAGTCGTGGAGAGTCATGAGCACGTACAAAAGGTTATAGCACATGACACGACAGTCTGTGTGTCAGGGCACCTTAGTATTAGGAATGAAAAATTACCAGTCAAAAATAATAATAATAATTTTTAAGAAATTCGAAGATTATTACATCGGATGCTACTAATAAAAGGTAACCACCGAAAAGAAGATGTAATAAATACTCGTCAAATATTAATGAGAATTAACAATCATTCCTCTAAGAAATTCGAAGATTATTACATCGGATGCTACTAATAAAAGGTAACCACCGAAAAGAAGATGTAATAAATACTCGTCAAATATTAATGAGAATTAACAATCCTTCCTCTAAGAAATTCGAAGATTATTACATCGGATGCTACTAATAAAAGCTAACCACCGAAAAGAAGATGTAATAAATACTCGTCAAATATTAATGAGAATTAACAATCCTTCCTCTAAGAAATTCGAAGATTATTACAACGGATGCTACTAACAAAAGGTAACCACCGAAAAGAAGATGTAATAAATACTCGTCAAATATTAATGAGAATTAACAATCCTTCCTCTAAGAAATTCAAAGACTATTACATCGGATGCTACTAATAAAAGGTAACCACCGAAAAGAAGATGTAATAAATACTCGTCAAATATTAATGAGAATTAACAATCCTTCCTCTAAGAAATTCGAAGATTATTACATCGGATGCTACTAATAAAAGGAAACGACCGAAAAGAAGATGTAATAAATATTCGTCAAATATTAATGAGAATTAACAATCCTTCCTCTAAGAAATTCGAAGATTATTACATCGGATGCTACTAATAAAAGGTAACCACCGAAAAGAAGATGTAATAAATACTCGTCAAATATTAATGAGAATTAACAATCCTTCCTCTAAGAAATTCGAAGATTATTACAACGGATGCTACTAATAAAAGGTAACCACCGAAAAGAAGATCTAATAAATACTCGTCAAATATTAATGAGAATTAACAATCCTTCCTCTAAGAAATTCAAAGACTATTACATCGGATGCTACTAATAAAAGGTAACCACCGAAAAGAAGATGTAATAAATACTCGTCAAATATTAATGAGAATTAACAATCCTTCCTCTAAGAAATTCGAAGATTATTACAACGGATGCTACTAATAAAAGGTAACCACCGAAAAGAAGATGTAATAAATACTCGTCAAATATTAATGAGAATTAACAATCATTTCTCTAAGAAATTCGAAGAATTATTACGAAGATTATTACAATAAAAAGTAAACGGATGCTACTAATAAAAGGTAACCACCGAAAAGAAGATGTAATAAATACTCGTCAAATATTAATGAGAATTAACAATCCTTTCTCTAAGAAATTCGAAGAATATTACATCGGATGCTACTAATAAAATGTAACCACCGAAAAGAAGATGTAATAAATACTTGTCAAATATTAATGAGAATTAACAATCATTCCTCTAAGAAATTCAAAGGTTATTACATCGGATGCTACTAATAAAAGGTAACCACCGAAAAGAAGATGTAATAAATACTTGTCAAATATTAATGAGAATTAACTAAGAAATCAAAGACTATTTCGGATGCTCTAAAGATGTAATAAAATTCAAAGAGAATTAACAATTAAATCGGATGCTACTAATAAAAGGTAACCACCGAAAAGAAGATGTAATAAATACTCGTCAAATTTTAATGAGAATTAACAATCATTTCTCTAAGAAATTCGAAGATTATTACATCGGATGCTACTAATAAAAGGTAACCACCGAAAAGAAGATGTAATAAATACTTGTCAAATATTAATGAGAATTAACAATCCTTTCTCTAAGAAATTCAAAGACTATTACATCGGATGCTACTAACAACCACCGAAAAAAGGTAACCACCGAAAAGAAGATGTAATAAATACTCGTCAAATATTAATGAGAATTAACAATCCTTTCTCTAAGAAATTCGAAGATTATTACATTGGATGCTACTAATAAAAGGTAACCACCGAAAGGAAGATGTAATAAATACTCGTCAAATATTACTGAGAATTAACAATCCTTCCTCTCAGAAATTCAAAGATTATATTACATCGGATACTACTAATACTCGTCAAAAAAGGTAACCACCTAAGAAAAGAAGATGCTACTAATAAAAATAACCACCGAAAAGTCAATGTAATAAATACTGTCAAATATTAATGAGAATTAACAATCCTTCCTCTAAGAAATTCAAAAGATTATTACATCGGATGCTACTAATAAAAGGTAACCACCGAAAAGAAGATGTAATAAATACTCGTCAAATATTAATGAGAATTAACAATCCTTTCTCTAAGAAATTCAAAGACTATTACATCGGATGCTACTAATAAAAGGTAACCACCGAAAAGAAGATGTAATAAATACTCGTCAAATATTAATGAGAATTAACAATCCTTCCTCTAAGAAATTCGAAGATTATTACATCGGATGCTACTAATAAAAGGTAACCACCGAAAAGAAGATGTAATAAATACTCGTCAAATATTAATGAGAATTAACAATCCTTCCTCTAATAAATTCGAAAAAGATTATTACATCGGATGCTACTAATAAAAGGTAACCACCGAAAAGAAGATGTAATAAATACTCGTCAAATATTAATGAGAATTAACAATCCTTCCTCTAAGAAATTCAAAGATTATTACAACGGATGCTACTAATAAAAGGTAACCACCGAAAAGAAGATGTAATAAATACTCGTCAAATATTAATGAGAATTAACAATCCTTCCTCTAAGAAATTCGAAGATTATTACATCGGATGCTACTAATAAAAGGTAACCACCGAAAAGAAGATGTAATAAATACTCGTCAAATATTAATGAGAATTAACAATCCTTCCTCTAAGAAATTGAAGATTATTACATCGGATGCTACTAATAAAAAGTAACCACCGAAAAGAAGATGTAATAAATACTACGTCAAATATTAATGAGAATTAACAATCCTTCCTCTAAGAAATTGAAAAGATTATTACATCGGATGCTACTAATAAAAGGTAAACCACCGAAAAAATGATGTAATAAATATTCCTCGTCAAATATTAATGAGAATTAACGAAAAGAAGATGTAATAAATCCAAATATTAATGAGAATTTCTTTCTCTAAGAAATTCAAAGACTATTACATCGGATGCTACTAATAAAAGGTAACCACCGAAAAGAAGATGTAATAAATACTCGTCAAATATTAATGAGAATTAACAATCATTCCTCTAAGAAATTCAAAGATTATTACATCGGATGCTACTAATAAAAGGTAACCACCGAAAAGAAGATGTAATAAATACTCGTCAAATATTAATGAGAATTACAATCCTTTCTCTAAGAAATTCAAAATTATTACATCGGATGCTACTAATAAAAAGTTAACCACCGAAAAGAAATGTAATAAATACTCGTCAAATTTTAATGAGAATTAACAATCTAAGAAATTGAAGATTATTACATCGGATGCTACTAATAAAAGGTAACCACCGAAAAGAAGATGTAATAAATACTCGTCAAATATTAATGAGAATTAACAATCCTTCCTCTAAGAAATTCGAAGATTATTACATCGGATGCTACTAATAAAAGGTAACCACCGAAAAGAAGATGTAATAAATACTCGTCAAATATTAATGAGAATTAACAATCCTTTCTCTAAGAAATTCAAAGACTATTACATCGGATGCTACTAATAAAAGGTAACCACCGAAAAGAAGATGTAATAAATACTCGTCAAATATTAATGAGAATTAACAATCCTTTCTCTAAAATTCAAAAATTACATTATTACATCGGATGCTACTAATATTAAAGAATTAACAATCCTTCTCTAAGAAATTGAAGATTATTACATCGGATGCTACTAATAAAAGGTAACCACCGAAAAGAAGATGTAATAAATACTCGTCAAATATTAATGAGAATTAACAATCATTCCTCTAAGAAATTCAAAGATTATTACATCGGATGCTACTAATAAAAGGTAACCACCGAAAAGAAGATGTAATAAATACTCGTCAAATATTAATGAGAATTAACAATCCTTCCTCTAAGAAATTCAAATATTATTACATCGGATGCTACTAATAAAAGGTAACCACCGAAAAGAAGATGTAATAAATACTCGTCAAATATTAATGAGAATTAACAATCCTTCCTCTAAGAAATTCAAAGACTATTACATCGGATGCTACTAATAAAAGGTAACCACCGAAAAGAAGATGTAATAAATACTCGTCAAATGAGAATTAATCCTTTCTCTGAGAATTAACAATCCTTCCTCAAATTTTAATGAGAATTAAAATCCTTTTCTAAGAAAAAGATTATTACATCGGATGCTACTAATAAAAGGTAACCACCGAAAAGAAGATGTAATAAATACTCGTCAAATATTAATGAGAATTAACAATCCTTTCTCTAAGAAATTGAAGATTATTACATCGGATGCTACTAATAAAAGGTAACCACCGAAAAGAAGATGTAATAAATACTCGTCAAATATTAATGAGAATTAACAATCCTTTCTCTAAGAAATTCGAAGATTATTACATCGGATGCTACTAATAAAAGGTAACCACCGAAAAGAAGATGTAATAAATACTCGTCAAATATTAATGAGAATTAACAATCCTTCCTCTAAGAAATTCAAAGATTATTACATCGGATGCTACTAATAAAAGGTAACCATATTAATGAAAATTAACAATCATTCCTCTAAGAAAAAAAGAAGATGTAATAAATACTTGTCAAATATTAATGAGAATTAACAATCCTTCCTCTAAGAAATTCGAAGATTATTACATCGGATGCTACTAATAAAAAGGTAACCACCGAAAAGAAGATGTAATAAATACTCGTCAAATATTAATGAGAATTAACAATCCTTCCTCTAAGAAATTGAAGATTATTACATCGGATGCTACTAATAAAAAGGTAACCACCGAAAAGAAGATAATAAATACTTGTCAAATATTAATGAGAATTAAAATATTAATTCAAAGAATTATCGGATGCTACTAATTTTCGTCAAATATTAAGAAATCCTCTTAAAGAAATTCAAACAGGATTATTACATCGGATGCTACTAATAAAAGGTAACCACCGAAAAGAAGATGTAATAAATACTCGTCAAATATTAATGAGAATTAACAATCCTTTCTCTAAGAAATTCAAAGATTATTACATCGGATGCTACTAATAAAAAGGTAACCACCGAAAAGAAGATGTAATAAATAACATTCGTCAAATATTAATGAGAATTAATAATCCTTTTCTCTAAAAGAAATTCGAAGATTATTATTACATCGGATGCTACTAATAAAAGGTAACCACCGAAAAGAAGATGTAATAAATACTGTCAAATATTAATGAGAATTAACAATCCTTTCTCTAAGAAATTCGAAGATTATTACATCGGATGCTACTAATAAAAGGTAACCACCGAAAAGAAGATGTAATAAATACTCGTCAAATATTAATGAGAATTAACAATCCTTCCTCTAAGAAATTGAAGATTATTACATCGGATGCTACTAATAAAAGGTAACCACCGAAAAAGAAATAAATACTCATTAAAATATTAATAAATACTTTCCTCTAAGTCAAATATTACATGATGAATTAAACCGAAAAGAAATAATAAATACTCGTCAAATATTAATGAGAATTAACAATCTAAGAAATTCGAAGATTATTACATCGGATGCTACTAATAAAAAGGTAACCACCGAAAAGAAGATGTAATAAATATGTCAAATATTAATGAGAATTAACAATCCTTTCTCTAAGTCAAAATTATTAATGATGCTACTAATAAAATTAACAATCAAATATTAATGAGAATTAACAATCCTTTCTAAGAAATTCGAAGATTATTACATCGGATGCTACTAATAAAAGGTAACCACCGAAAAGAAGATGTAATAAATACTTGTCAAATATTAATGAGAATTAACAATCCTTCCTCTAAGAAATTCAAAAGATTATTCATCGGATGCTAAATTAACCACCGAAAAGAAGATTGAGAATTACAATCGGATGCTACTAATAAAAGGTAACCACCGAAAAGAAGATGTAATAAATACTCGTCAAATATTAATGAGAATTAACAATCCTTTCTCTAAGAAATTGAAGATTATTACATCGGATGCTACTAATAAAAGGTAACCACCGAAAAGAAGATGTAATAAATACTCGTCAAATATTAATGAGAATTAACAATCCTTTCTCTAAGAAATTGAAGATTATTACATCGGATGCTACTAATAAAAGGTAACCACCGAAAAGAAGATGTAATAAATACTCGTCAAATATTAATGAGAATTAACAATCCTTTCTCTAAGAAATTCAAAGATTATTACATCGGATGCTACTAATAAAAGGTAAAACCACCGAAAAGAAGATGTAATAAATACTCGTCAAATATTAATGAGAATTAACAATCCTTTCTCTAAGAAATTGAAGATTATTACATCGGATGCTACTAATAAAAGGTAACCACCGAAAAGAAGATGAGAATAAATACTTTCGTCAAATATTAATGAGAATTAACAATCCTTTCTCTAAGAAATTGAAGATTATTACATCGGATGCTACTAATAAAAGGTAACCACCGAAAAGAAGATGTAATAAATACTGTCAAATATTAATGAGAATTAACAATCCTTCCTCTAAGAAATTGAAGATTATTACATCGGATGCTACTAATAATAAAAGGTAACCACTCTAAGAAAAGAAGATGTAATAAAAATAATCGAAAAGAAGATGTCAAATATTAATGAGAATTAACAATCCTTTCTCTAAGAAATTCGAAGATTATTACATCGGATGCTACTAATAAAAAGGTAACCACCGAAAAGAAGATGTAATAAATACTCGTCAAATATTAATGAGAATTAACAATCCTTTCTCTAAGAAATTAAAAGACTATTACACTTATTACATCGGATGCTACTAATAAAAGGTAACCACCGAAAAGAAGATGTAATAAAATACTGTCAAATATTAATGAGAATTAACAATCCTTCCTCTAAGAAATTCGAAGATTATTACATCGGATGCTACTAATAAAAGGTAACCACCGAAAAGAAGATGTAATAAATACTCGTCGTCAAATGAGAATTAATGAGAAATTAAGAATCATCGGATGCTACTCTAAAAGAAATTCGAAGATTATTACATCGGATGAAATTCTATTACATCGGATGCTACTAATAAAAGGTAACCACCGAAAAGAAGATGTAATAAATACTCGTCAAATATTAATGAGAATTAACAATCCTTCCTCTAAGAAATTCGAAGATTATTACATCGGATGCTACTAATAAAAGGTAACCACCGAAAAGAAGATGTAATAAATACTCGTCAAATATTAATGAGAATTAACAATCCTTTCTCTAAGAAATTCAAAAATTCGGAAGCTACTAATAAAATAACCATCGAAGATGTAATAAATACTCAAATATTAAAGAATTAACCACCGAAAAAAGAAGATGCTAATAAAACCACCGAAAAGAAGATGTAATAAATACTGTCAAATATTAATGAGAATTAACAATCCTTTCTCTAAGAAATTCAAAGACTATTACATCGGATGCTACTAATAAAAGGTAACCACCGAAAAGAAGATGTAATAAATACTTGTCAAATATTAATGAGAATTAACAATCCTTCCTCTAAGAAATTCGAAGATTATTACATCGGAGCTAAATTAACCACCGAAAAGAAGATGTAATAAAAGTCAAATATTAATGAGAATTAACAATCCTTTTCTAAGAAATTCAAAGATTATTACATCGGATGCTACTAATAAAAGGTAACCACCGAAAAGAAGATGTAATAAATACTCGTCAAATATTAATGAGAATTAACAATCCTTTCTCTAAGAAATTCAAAGATTATTACATCGGATGCTACTAATAAAAGGTAACCACCGAAAAGAAGATGTAATAAATACTCGTCAAATATTAATGAGAATTAACAATCCTTTCTCTAAGAAATTCGAAGATTATTACATCGGATGCTACTAATAAAAGGTTACCACCGAAAAGAAGATGTAATAAATACTCGTCAAATATTAATGAGAATTAACAATCCTTTCTCTAAGAAATTCGAAGATTATTACATCGGATGCTACTAATAAAAGGTAACCACCGAAAAGAAGATGTAATAAATACTTGTCAAATATTAATGAGAATTAACAATCCTTTCTCTAAGAAATTCAAAGACTATTACATCGGATGCTACTAATAAAAGGTAACCACCGAAAAGACGATGTAATAAATACTCATCAAATATTAATGAGAATTAACAATCCTTTCTCTAAGAAACCGAAAAGAAGATTATTACATCGGATTCTACTAATAAAAGGTAAACCGAAAAGAAGATGTAATAAATACTGTCAAATATTAATGAGAATTAACAATCTTTCTCTAAGAAATTCGAAGATTATTACATCGGATGCTACTAATAAAAGGTAACCACCGAAAAGAAGATGTAATAAATACTGTCAAATATTAATGAGAATTAACAATCCTTCCTCTAAGAAATTTAAAGATTATTACATCGGATGCTACTAATAAAAGGTAACCACCGAAAAGAAGATGTAATAAAGATGTCAAATATTAATGAGAAAACAATCCTTTCTCTAAGAAATTAAAGACTATTACATCGGATGCTACTAATAAAGGACCGAAAAGAAGATGTAAAAATAATCGTCAAATATTAATGAGAATTTCCTTCCTCTAAGAAATTGAAGATTATTACATCGGATGCTACTAATAAAAGGTAACCACCGAAAAGAAGATGTAATAAATACTCGTCAAATATTAATGAGAATTAACAATCCTTCCTCTAAGAAATTCGAAGATTATTACATCGGATGCTACTAATAAAAGGTAACCACAGAAAAGAAGATGTAATAAATACTCGTCAAATATTAATGAGAATTAACAATCCTTTCTCTAAGAAATTCGAAGATTATTACATCGGATGCTACTAATAAAAGGTAACCACCGAAAAGAAGATGTAATAAATACTCGTCAAATATTAATGAGAATTAACAATCCTTCCTCTAAGAAATTCAAAAAGGTAATTATTACATCGGATGCTACTAATAAAAAGGTAACCACCGAAAAGAAGATGTAATAAATACTCGTCAAATATTAATGAGAATTAACAATCCTTCCTCTAAGAAATTCGAAGATTATTACATCGGATGCTACTAATAAAAAACCACCGAAAAAAGATGTAATAAACGTCAAATATTAATGAGAATTAACAAACCTAAGAAAAGAAGATGTAATAAATAACCACCGAAAAGAAGATGTAATAAATTCGTCAAATATTAATGAGAATTAACAATCCTTCCTCTAAGAAATTCGAAGATTATTACATCGGATGCTACTAATAAAAGGTAACCACCGAAAAGAAGATGTAATAAATACTCGTCAAATATTAATGAGAATTAACAATCCTTCCTCTAAGAAATTCAAAGATTATTACATCGGATGCTACTAATAAAAGGTAACCACCGAAAAGAAGATGAAAATTAATTAAATACTCGAAAAGAAGTCAAAAATATTAATGAGAATTAACAATCCTTCCTCTAAGAAATTGAAGATTATTACATCGGATGCTACTAATAAAAGGTAACCACCGAAAAGAAGATGTAATAAATACTCGTCAAATATTAATGAGAATTAACAATCCTTTCTCTAAGAAATTTAAAGATTATTACATCGGATGCTACTAATAAAAGGTAACCACCGAAAAGAAGATGTAATAAATACTTGTCAAATATTAATGAGAATTAACAATCCTTTTCTCTAAGAAATTCGAAGATTATTACATCGATGCTACTAATAAAAGGTAACCACCGAAAAGAAGATGTAATAAATAATCGTCAAATATTAATGAGAATTAACAATCCTTTCTCTAAGAAATTAAAGATTATTACATCGGATGCTACTAATAAAAGGTAACCACCGAAAAGAAGATGTAATAAATACTGTCAAATATTAATGAGAATTAACAATCTTTTCTCTAAGAAATTCGAAGATTATTACATCGGATGCTACTAATAAAAGGTAACCACCGAAAAAGAAGATGTAATAAATACTTGTCAAATATTAATGAGAATTAACAATCCTTCCTCTAAGAAATTCACCGAAAGATTATTACATCGGATGCTACTAATAAAAGGTAACCACCGAAAAGAAGATGTAATAAATACTCGTCAAATATTAATGAGAATTAACAATCCTTCCTCTAAGAAATTCAAAAGATTATTACATCGGATGCTACTAATAAAAAGGTAACCACCGAAAAGAAGATGTAATAAATACTCGTCAAATATTAATGAGAATTAACAATCCTTTCTCTAAGAAATTCGAAGATTATTACATCTGATGCTACTAATAAAAGGTAACCACCGAAAAGAAGATGTAATAAATACTCGTCAAATATTAATGAGAATTAACAATCCTTTCTCTAAGAAATTGAAGATTATTACATCGGATGCTACTAATAAAAGGTAACCACCGAAAAGAAGATGTAATAAATACTCGTCAAATATTAATGAGAATTAACAATCCTTTCTCTAAGAAATTCGAAGATTATTACATCTGATGCTACTAATAAAAGGTAACCACCGAAAAGAAGATGTAATAAATACTCGTCAAATATTAATGAGAATTAACAATCCTTTCTATAAGAAATTCAAAGACTATTATATCGGATGCTACTAATAAAAGGTAACCACCGAAAGGAAGATGTAATAAATACTCGTCAAATATTAATGAGAATTAACAATCCTTCCTCTAAGAAATTCGAAGATTATTACATCGGATGCTACTAATAAAAGGTAACCACAGAAAAGAAGATGTAATAAATACTCGTCAAATATTAATGAGAATTAACAATCCTTTCTCTAAGAAATTCGAAGATTATTACATCGGATGCTACTAATAAAAGGTAACCACCGAAAAGAAGATGTAATAAATACTCGTCAAATATTAATGAGAATTAACAATCCTTCCTCTAAGAAATTAAAGATTATTACATCGGATGCTACTAATAAAAGGTAACCACCGAAAAGAAGATGTAATAAATACTGTCAAATATTAATGAGAATTAACAATCCTTTCTCTAAGAAATTAAAGATTATTACATCGGATGCTACTAATAAAAGGTAACCACCGAAAAGAAGATGTAATAAATACTCGTCAAATATTAATGAGAATTAACAATCCTTCCTCTAAGAAATTGAAGATTATTACATCGGATGCTACTAATAAAAGGTTAACCACCGAAAAGAAGATGTAATAAATACTCTAAGTCAAATATTAATGAGAATTAACAATCCTTTCTAAAGAATTCTAAGAAATTGAAGATTATTACATCGGATGCTACTAATAAAAGGTAACCACCGAAAAGAAGATGTAATAAATACTTGTCAAATATTAATGAGAATTAACAATCCTTTCTCTAAGAAATTCTAAAGATTATTACATCGGATGCTACTAATAAAAGGTAACCACCGAAAAGAAGATGTAATAAATAATCGTCAAATATTAATGAGAATTAACAATCCTTTCTCTAAGAAATCGAAGATTATTACATTGGATGCTACTAATAAAAAGGTAACCACCGAAAAGAAGATGTAATAAATACTGTCAAATATTAATGAGAATTAACAATCCTTTCTCTAAGAAATTCAAAGATTATTACATCGGATGCTACTAATAAAAGGTAACCACCGAAAAGAAGATAATAAATACTTGTCAAATATTAATGAGAATTAACAATCATTCCTCTAAGAAATTCAAAGATTATTACATCGATGCTACTAATAAAAGGTAACCACCGAAAAGAAGATGTAATAAATACTGTCAAATATTAATGAGAATTAACAATCCTTTCTCTAAGAAATTGAAGATTATTACATTATGTAATAAATACTGTCAAATATTAATAATAAGGTCAAAGATTAAATCGGATGCTACAATGAAAAGAAAAGATGTAATAAACTCGTCAAATAAAAGAATTAACCACCGAAAAAGAAGATGCTACTAATAAAAGGTAAACCGAAAAGAAGATGTCAAATATTAATGAGAATTAACAATCCTTCCTCTAAGAAATTCAAAGAATATTACATCGGATGCTACTAATAAAAGGTAACCACCGAAAAGAAGATGTAATAAATACTGTCAAATATTAATGAGAATTAACAATCCTTCCTCTAAGAAATTCGAAGATTATTACATCGGATGCTACTAATAAAAGGTAACCACCGAAAAGAAGATGTAATAAATACTCGTCAAATATTAATGAGAATTAACAATCCTTTCTCTAAGAAATTCGAAGATTATTACATCGGATGCTACTAATAAAAGGTAACCACCGAAAAGAAGATGTAATAAATACTCGTCAAATATTAATGAGAATTAACAATCCTTTCTCTAAGAAATTCAAAGACTATTACATCGGATGCTACTAATAAAAGGTAACCACCGAAAAGAAGATGTAATAAATACTCGTCAAATATTAATGAGAATTAACAATCCTTCCTCTAAGAAATTCAAAGATTATTACATCGGATGCTACTAATAAAAGGTAACCACCGAAAAGAAGATGAAAAATAAATACTCGTCAAATATTAATGAGAATTAACAATCCTTCTCTAAGAAATTCGAAGATTATTACATCGGATGCTACTAATAAAAGGTAACCACCGAAAAGAAGATGTAATAAATACTGTCAAATATTAATGAGAATTAACAATCCTTTCTCTAAGAAATTCGAAGATTATTACATCGGATGCTACTAATAAAAGGTAACCACCGAAAAGAAGATGTAATAAATACTCGTCAAATATTAATGAGAATTAACAATCCTTTCTCTAAGAAATTGCTACTAATAAAATTAACCACCGATCGAAGATGCTACTAATAAAACAATCCACTAAGAAAAGAAGATGTAATAAATAACTCGTCAAATATTAATGAGAATTAACAATCCTTCCTCTAAGAAATTCGAAGATTATTACATCGGATGCTACTAATAAAGGTAAACCACCGAAAAGAAGATGTAATAAATACCGTCAAATATTAATGAAATTAACAACTTCCTCTAAGAAATTAAAGATTATTACATCGGATGCTACTAATAAAAGGTAACCACCGAAAAGAAGATGTAATAAATACTGTCAAATATTAATGAGAATTAACAATCCTTCCTCTAAGAAATTCGAAGATTATTACATCGGATGCTACTAATAAAAAGGTAACCACCGAAAAGAAGATGTAATAAATACTCGTCAAATATTAATGAGAATTAACAATCCTTTCTCTAAGAAATTTAAAGACTATTACATCGGATGCTACTAATAAAAGGTAACCACCGAAAGAGAAGATGTCAAATATTAATGAGAATTAACAATCCTTTTTCTAAGAAATTCGAAGATTATTAATCGGATGCTAATAATTAACCACCGAAAAGAAGATGTAATAAATATCGTCAAATATTAATGAGAATTAACCTTTCTCTAAGAAATTAAAGATTATTACATCGGATGCTACTAATAAAAGGTAACCACCGAAAAGAAGATGTAATAAATACTGTCAAATATTAATGAGAATTAATAATCCTTTCTAAGAAATTCAGAAGATTATTACATCGGATGCTACTAATAAAAGGTAACCACCGAAAAAGAAGAAATAATAACACGTCAAATATTAATGAGAAATAACAATCCTTCCTCTAAGAAATTCAAAGATTATTACATCGGATGCTACTAATAAAAGGTAACCACCGAAAAGAAGATGTAATAAATACTCGTCAAATATTAATGAGAATTAACAATCCTTTCTCTAAGAAATTCAAAGACTATTACATCGGATGCTACTAATAAAAGGTAACCACCGAAAAGAAGATGTAATAAATACTCGTCAAATATTAATGAGAATTAACAATCCTTTCTCTAAGAAATTCGAAGATTATTACATCGGATGCTACTAATAAAAGGTAACCACCGAAAAGAAGATGTAATAAATACTCGTCAAATATTAATGAGAATTAACAATCCTTCTCTAAGAAATTAAAGACTATTACATCGGATGCTACTAATAAAAGGTAACCACCGAAAAGAAGATGTAATAAATACTGTCAAATATTAATGAGAATTAACAATCCTTTCTCTAAGAAATTCAAAGATTATTACATCGGATGCTACTAATAAAAGGTAACCACCGAAAAGAAGATGTAATAAATACTGTCAAATATTAATGAGAATTAACAATCCTTTCTCTAAGAAATTCAAAGACTATTACATCGGATGCTACTAATAAAAGGTAACCACCGAAAAGAAGATGTAATAAATACTCGTCAAATATTAATGAGAATTAACAATCCTTCCTCTAAGAAATTCGAAGATTATTACATCGGATTCTACTAATAAAAGGTAACCACCGAAAAGAAGATGTAATAAATACTCGTCAAATATTAATGAGAATTAACAATCAAATATTAATGAGAATTTTCTCTAAGAAATTCAAAGATTATTACATCGGATGCTACTAATAAAAGGTAACCACCGAAAAGAAGATGTAATAAATACTTGTCAAATATTAATGAGAATTAACAATCTTTCCTAAGAAATTCAAAGATTATTACATCGGATGCTACTAATAAAAGGGTACCATGAAAAGAAGATGTAATAAATACTGTCAAATATTAATGAGAATTAACAATCCTTCCTCTAAGAAATTCGAAGATTATTACATCGGATTCTACTAATAAAAGGTAACCACCGAAAAGAAGATGTAATAAATACTCGTCAAATATTAATGAGAATTAACAATCCTTTCTCTAAGAAATTCAAAGACTATTACATCGGATGCTACTAATAAAAGGTAAACCACCGAAAAGAAGATGCTACTAATAAATAACCACCGAAAAAGAAGTATAATAAAATATTAATGAGAATTAACAATCCTTTCTCTAAGAAATTCAAAAGATTATTACATCGGATGCTACTAATAAAAGGTAACCACCGAAAAGAAGATGTAATAAATACTTGTCAAATATTAATGAGAATTGACAATCCTTTCTCTAAGAAATTCAAAGATTATTACATCGGATGCTACTAATAAAAGGTAACCACCGAAAAGAAGATGTAATAAATACTCGTCAAATTTTAATGAGAATTAACAATCCTTTCTCTAAGAAATTCGAAGATTATTACATCGGATGCTACTAATAAAAGGTAACCACCGAAAAGAAGATGTAATAAATACTTGTCAAATATTAATGAGAATTAACAATCCTTTCTCTAAGAAATTCAAAGACTATTACATCGGATGCTACTAATAAAAGGTAACCACCGAAAAGAAGATGTAATAAATACTCGTCAAATATTAATGAGAATTAACAATCCTTTCTCTAAGAAATTCGAAGATTATTACATCGGATGCTACTAATAAAAGGAAACCACCGAAAAGAAGATGTAATAAATATTCGTCAAATATTAATGAGAATTAACAATCCATTCCTCTAAGAAATTGAAGATTATTACATCGGATGCTACTAATAAAAAGGTAACCACCGAAAAGAAGATGTAATAAATACTCGTCAAATATTAATGAGAATTAACAATCCTTTCCTCTAAGAAATTCAAAGATTATTACATCGGATGCTACTAATAAAAAGGTAACCACCGAAAAGAAGATGTAATAAATACTTGTCAAATATTAATGAGAATTAACAATCGGATTTCTCTAAGAAATTCAATAAAGATTACCATCGGATGCTACTAATAAAAGGTAACCACCGAAAAGAAGATGTAATAAATACTCGTCAAATATTAATGAGAATTAACAATCCTTCCTCTAAGAAATTGAAGATTATTACATCGGATGCTACTAATAAAAGGTAACCACCGAAAAGAAGATGTAATAAATACTGTCAAATATTAATGAGAATTAACAATCCTTTCTCTAAGAAATTCAAAGACTATTACATCGGATGCTACTAATAAAAGGTAACCACCGAAAAGAAGATGTAATAAATACTGTCAAATATTAATGAGATTATTACAATCCTAATAAAAGTAACCTCTAAGAAATTAAAAGATTATTACATCGAAGATGCTACTAATAAAAGGTAACCACAGAAAAGAAGATGTAATAAATACTCGTCAAATATTAATGAGAATTAACAATCCTTTCTCTAAGAAATTGAAGATTATTACATCGGATGCTACTACCGAAAAAAGGTAATAAAACCAACCGAAAAGAAGATGTAATAAATAACCACCGTCAAATATTAATGAGAATTAACAATCCTTTCTCTAAGAAATTCAAAGACTATTACATCGGATGCTACTAATAAAAGGTAACCACCGAAAAGAAGATGTAATAAATACTCGTCAAATATTAATGAGAATTAACAATCCTTCCTCTAAGAAATTGAAGATTATTACATCGATGCTACTAATAAAAGGTAACCACCAAAAAAGAAGATGTAATAAATACTCGTCAAATATTAATGAGAATTAACAATCTTTTCTAAGAAATTCAAAAGATTATTACATCGGATGCTACTAATAAAAGGTAACCACCGAAAAGAAGATGTAATAAATACTTCGTCAAATATTAATGAGAATTAACAATCCTTCCTCTAAGAAATTCGAAGATTATTACATCGGATGCTACTAATAAAAGGTAACCACCGAAAAAGAAGATGTAATAAATACTGTCAAATATTAATGAGAATTAACAATCCTTCCTCTAAGAAATTCAAAGATTATTACATCGGATGCTACTAATAAAAGTTAACCACCGAAAGAAGATGTAATAAATACTCGTCAAATATTAATGAGAATTAACAATCCTTCCTCTAAGAAATTCAAAGATTATTACATCGGATGCTACTAATAAAAGGTAACCACCGAAAAGAAGATGTAATAAATACTCGTCAAATATTAATGAGAATTAACAATCCTTTCTCTAAGAAATTCAAAGACTATTACATCGGATGCTACTAATAAAAGGTAACCACCGAAAAGAAGATGTAATAAATACTCGTCAAATATTAATGAGAATTAACAATCCTTCCTCTAAGAAATTCAAAGATTATTACATCGATGCTACTCAAATAAAAAGGTAACCACCGAAAAGAAGATGTAATAAATACTCGTCAAATATTAATGAGAATTAACAATCCTTTCTCTAAGAAATTAATAAAAAGATTATTAATCCTTCCTCGGATGCTACTAATAAAAGGTAACCACCGAAAAGAAGATGTAATAAATACTCGTCAAATATTAATGAGAATTAACAAATTCTCTAAGAAATTCGAAGATTATTACATCGGATGCTACTAATAAAAAGGTAACCACCGAAAGATGTAATAAATACTCGTCAAATATTAATGAGAATTAACAATCCTTTCTCTAAGAAATTCAAAATTATTACATCGGATGCTACTAATAAAAGGTAACCACCGAAAAGAAGATGTAATAAATACTCGTCAAATATTAATGAGAATTAACCTTCCTTTCTAAGAAATTAAAGAAATTACATCGGATGCTACTATTAAAATTAACCACCGAAAAGAAGATGTAATAATACTGTCAAATATTAATGAGAAAAGGTCGAAGATTATTAACCTACTAATAAAAGGTAAACACCGAAAAGAAGATGTAATAAATACTCGTCAAATATTAATGAGAATTAACAATCCTTTCTCTAAGAAATTCAAAGACTATTACATCGGATGCTACTAATAAAAGGTAACCACCGAAAAGAAGATGTAATAAATACTCATCAAATATTAATGAGAATTAACAATCCTTCCTCTAAGAAATTCGAAGATTCGGATTACTAATAAAAGGTAAATCCGTTAAAAAGAAGATGATGCTAACAACTAATAAAGGTAAAAGGTAACCACCGAAAAGAAGATGTAATAAATACTCGTCAAATATTAATGAGAATTACAATAATCCTTTTTCTAAGAAATTCGAAGATTATTACATCGGATGCTAATAATAAAAGGTAACCACCGAAAGAAGATGTAATAAATACTCGTCAAATATTAATGAGAATTAACAATCCTTCTCTAAGAAATTCGAAGATTATTACATCGGATGCTACTAATAAAAGGTAACCACCGAAAAGAAGATGTAATAAATACTCGTCAAATATTAATGAGAATTAACAATCTTTTCTCTAAGAAATTCAAAGATTATTACATCGGATGCTACTAATAAAAGGTAACCACCGAAAAGAAGATGTAATAAATACTCGTCAAATATTAATGAGAATTAACAATCCTTTCTAAGAAATTGAAGATTATTACATCGGATGCTACTAATAAAAGGTAACCACCGAAAAGAAGATGTAATAAATACTCGTCAAATATTAATGAGAATTAACAATCCTTCCTCTAAGAAATTGAAGATTATTACATCGGATGCTACTAATAAAAGGTAACCACCGAAAAGAAGATGTAATAAATATAATGTCAAATATTAATGAGAATTAACAATCTTTTCTAAGAAATTCAAAGATTATTACATCGGATGCTACTAATAAAAGGTAACCACCGAAAAGAAGATGTAATAAATACTTGTCAAATATTAATGAGAATTAACAATCCTTTCTCTAAGAAATTCAAAGATTATTACATTGGATGCTAATAAAAGGTAACCACTAATAAAAGGTGAAATTAACAACTTTTCTAAGAAAAGATTATTACATCGGATGTAATAAAAAACCACCGAAAAGAAGATGTAATAAATACTGTCAAATATTAATGAGAATTAACAATTTCCTCTAAGAAATTGAAGATTATTACACGAAAAGGATGTAATAAATACGTCAATATTAAAAGGTAACCACTCGAAAAGAAGATGCTACTAATAAATAACCACCGAAAAGAAGATGTAATAAAACTCGTCAAATATTAATGAGAATTAACAATCCTTTCTCTAAGAAATTGAAGATTATTACATCGGATGCTACTAATAAAAGGAAACCACCGAAAAGAAGATGTAATAAATACTCGTCAAATATAATGAGAATTAACAATCCTTTCTCTAAGAAATTCAAAGATTATTACATCGGATGCTACTAATAAAAGGTAACCACCGAAAAGAAGATGTAATAAATATTCGTCAAATATTAATGAGAATTAACAATCCTTCCTCTAAGAAAATCGAAGATTATTACATCGGATGCTACTAATAAAAGGTAAACCGAAAAGAAGATGTAATAAATAGAAAATATTAATGAGAATTAACAATCCTTTCCTCTAAGAAATTAAAGATATTACATGAGCTACTAATAAAAGGTAACCACCGAAAAGAAGATGTAATAAATACTGTCAAATATTAATGAGAATTAAATTCTAAGAAATTCGAAGATTTATCGGATGCTACTAATAAAAGGTAACCACCGAAAAGAAGATGTAATAAATACTCGTCAAATATTAATGAGAATTAACAATCCTTCCTCTAAGAAATTCAAAGGTTATTACATCGGATGCTACTAATAAAAGGTAACCACCGAAAAGAAGATGTAATAAATACTTGTCAAATATTAATGAGAATTGACAATCCTTTCTCTAAGAAATTCAAAGATTATTACATCGGATGCTACTAATAAAAGGTAACCACCGAAAAGAAAGATCATTATGGATGCTACTAATAAATACTTGTCAAATATTAATGAGAATTAACAATCCTTCCTCTAAGAAATTGGAAGATTATTACATCGGATGCTACTAATCAAAAAAAAGGTAACCCGAAAGAAGATGTAATAAATACTGTCAAATATAATGAGAATTAACAATCCTTTCTCTAAGAAATTCGAAGATTACATCGGATTACTAAAAAAAGGTAAACCATGAAAAAGAAGATGCTAAATACTCGTCAAAAAATGTAACTAAGAAAAGAATCGGATGCTACTAATAAACCACCGAAAAGAAATAATTAATGTCAAAATTATGAGAATTAACAATTTTCTAAGAAATTGAAGATTATTACATCGGATGCTACTAATAAAAAGGTAACCACCGAAAAGAAGATGTAATAAATACTGTCAAATATTAATGAGAATTAACAATCCTTTCTCTAAGAAATTCGAAAGATTATTACATCGGATGCTACTAATAAAAGGTAACCACCGAAAAGAAGATGTAATAAATACTCGTGTCAAATATTAATGAGAATTAACTAATAAAATCCGAAAAGAAGATGTTCTCGTCAAATAAGAAATTCAATCCTTTCTAAGAAATTATTACATCGGATGCTACTAATAAAAGGTAACCACCGAAAAGAAGATGTAATAAATACTCGTCAAATATTAATGAGAATTAACAATCCTTCCTCTAAGAAATTGAAGATTATTACATCGGATGCTACTAATAAAAGGTAACCACCGAAAAGAAGATGTAATAAATACCGTCAAATATTAATGAGAATTAACAATCCTTTCTCTAAGAAATTAAAGACTATTACATCGGATGCTACTAATAAAAGGTAAACCACCGAAAAGAAGATGTAATAAATACTCGTCAAATATTAATGAGAATTAACAATCCTCTAAGAAATTCCATCGGATGCTACTAATAAAAGGAAACCACCGAAAAGAAATAATAAAAGATAATGAGAATTAACAATCTAAGAAAATTCTTGAAGATTGCTCGGATGCTACTAATAAAAGGTAACCACCGAAAAGAAGATGTAATAAATACTCGTCAAATATTAATGAGAATTAACATTCTAAGAAATTTTTCAAGAAAGAAGAAAAGTCAAAATTAATGAGAATAACAATCTTTTCTAAGAAATTGAAGACATCGGATGCTACTAATAAAAGCTAAACCACCGAAAAGAAGATGTAATAAATACTCGTCAAATATTAATGAGAATTAATAATCCTTTCTCTAAGAAATTCAAAAGATTATTACATCGGATGCTACTAATAAAAGGTAACCAACCGAAAAAGAAGATGTAATAAATACTTGTCAAATATTAATGAGAATTAACAATCCTTCCTCTAAGAAATTAAAGATTATTACATCGGATGCTACTAATAAAAGGTAACCACCGAAAAGAAGATGTAATAAATACAAATATTAATGAGAATTCAAACTTTTTAAGAAATTGAAGAATTAATAAAATAACCACCGAAAGGAAGATGTTAAATACTGTCAAATATTAATGAGAAATCCTTTGAAGATTATTACATCGGATGCTACTAATAAAAGGTAACCACCGAAAAGAAGATGTAATAAATACTCGTCAAATATTAATGAGAATTAACAACTTTTCTCTAAGAAATTCCAAAGATTATTACATCGGATGCTACTAATAAAAAGGTAACCACCGAAAAGAAGATGTAATAAATACTGTCAAATATTAATGAGAATTAACAATCCTTTTCTAAGAAATTACAAGATTATTAAAACATCGGATGCTACTAATAAAAGGTAACCTAAGAACCGAAAAAGAAGATGTAATAAAATAATGTGAAAATATTAATGAGAATTAAATCCTTCCTCTAAGAAATTGGAAGATTATTACATCGGATTAATTAACCACCGAAAGAAGATGTAATAAACACTGTCAAATAATAATGAGAATTAACAATCCTTTCTAAGAAAATCGAAGAAATCGGATACTAATAAAAAGGTAAACCACCGAAAAGAAGATGTAATAAATACTTGTCAAATATTAATGAGAATTAACAATCCTTTCTAAGAAATTGAAGATTATTACATCGGATGCTACTAATAAAAGGTAACCACCGAAAAAAGAAGATCGAAGTAATAAATACTAATAAAAGGTAACCACCGAAAAAAATATTAATGAGAATTAACAATCCTTCCTCTAAGAAATTAAAAGACTATTACATCGGATGCTACTAATAAAAGGTAACCACCGAAAAAAGAAGAATAAATACCGATCAAATATTAATGAGTCAAATATCTAAGAAATGAAGAATTAATAAAAGGTCCGAAAAGAAGATCTAAGAAATATTAAAGAATTTATTACATCTAAGAAATTGGAAGATTATTACATCGGATGCTAAAGGTAACCACCGAAAAAGAAGATGTAATAAATACTCGTCAAATATTAATGAGAATTAACAATCTTTTTTCTAAGAAATTGAAGATTATTACATCGGATGCTACTAATAAAAGGTAACCACCGAAAAGAAGATGTAATAAATACTGTCAAATATTAATGAGAATTAACAATCCTTTCTAAGAAATTCAAAGATTATTACATCGGATGCTACTAATAAAAGGTAAACCACCGAAAAGAAGATGTAATAAATACTGTGAAATATTAATGAGAATTAATAACCTTTTCTAAGAAATTCGAAGATTATTACATCGGATGCTACTAATAAAAGGTAACCACCGAAAAGAAGATGTAATAAATATTTCGTCAAATATTAATGAGAATTAACAATCCTTCCTCTAAGAAATTGGAAGATTATTACATCGGATGCTACTAATAAAAGGTAAACAATTAAAAAGAAAAATAAAAGTCAAATATTAATGAATTATCTAAGAAATTCAAATATTATCGGATGCTACTAATAAAAGGAATTAAGAAATAATAAATACTTCAAATATTAAGAAATTAACAACTTCCTCTAAGAAATTCAAAGACTATTACATCGGATGCTACTAATAAAAGGAAACCACCGAAAAGAAGATGTAAATACTGTCAAATATTAATGAGAATTAACAATCCTTCCTCTAAGAAATTGAAGATTATTACATCGGATGCTACTACAAATAACCACGAAAAGATGTAATAAATACTTGTCAAATATTAAAGAACAACAATCCTTTTCTAAGAAATTCAAAAGATTATTACACGGATGCTACTAATAAAAGGAAAAGAAGATGTAATAAATACTGTCAAATATTAATGAGAATTAATAATCCTTTCTAAGAAATTGAAGATTCCGGATGCTACTAATAAAAGGTAAACCACCGAAAGGAAGATGTAATAAATACCGTCAAAATTAATGAGAATTAACAATCCTAAGAAATTGAAAATTTTCCTCTAAGATTTTTGAAGAATATTACATCGGATGCTACTAATAAAAGGTAACCACCGAAAGAAGATGTAATAAAATGAAATTAATCCTTTCAAATCGGATTAATGAGAATTAATCGTCAAATATTAATGAGAATTAACAATCCTTCCTCTAAGAAATTAAAGATTATTACATCGGATGCTACTAATAAAAGGTAACCACCGAAAAGAAGATGTAATAAATATCGTCAAATATTAATGAGAATTAACAATCCTTCCTCTAAGAAATTCAAAGATTATTACATCGGATGCTACTAATAAAAGGTAACCACCGAAAAGAAGATGCCAAATAAATACTGTCAAATAATGAGAATTAACAATCATTCCTCTAAGAAATTCAAAGATTATTAATCGGATGCTACTAATAAAAGGTAAACCGAAAAGAAGATGTAATAAATACTGTCAAATATTAATGAGAATTAACAATCCTTTCTAAGAAATTCGAAGACTATTACATCGGATGCTACCTAATAAAAGGTAACCACCGAAAAGAAGATGTAATAAATACTCGTCAAATATTAATGAGAATTAAACAACTTTCTCTAAGAAAATCAAAGATTATTACATCGGATGCTACTAATAAAAGGTAAACCACCGAAAAGAAGATGTAATAAATACTCGTCAAATATTAATGAGAATTAAAACCTTCCTCAAATTTAAAGAAATTGAAGATTATTACATCGGATGCTACTAATAAAAGGTAACCACCGAAAAGAAGATGTAATAAATACTCGTCAAATATTAATGAGAATTAATAATTTTTTTCTAAGAAATTCAAAAGACTATTACATCGGATGCTACTAATAAAAGGTAACCACCGAAAAGAAGATGTAATAAATACCGTCAAATATTAATGAGAATTAACAACCTTTCCTAAGAAATTCAAAGATTATTACATCGGATGCTACTAATAAAGGTAACCACCGAAAGAAGATGTAATAAATACTCGTCAAATATTAATGAGAATTAATAATTTTCCTCTAAGAAATTGAAGATTATTACATCGGATGCTACTAATAAAAATTACCGAAAGAAATGTAATAAATACTCGTCAAATATTAACTGAGAATTAACAATCCTTTCTCTAAGAAATTAAGATTATTACATCGGATGCTACTAATAAAAGGTAAACCACCGAAAAGAAGATGTAATAAATACTCGTCAAATATTAATGAGAATTAACAATCCTTCCTCTAAGAAATTGAAGATTATTACATCGGATGCTACTAATAAAAGGTAAACCACCGAAAGAAGAAGATGTAATAAATATTCGTCAAATATTAATGAGAATTAATAATCCTTCCTCTAAGAAATTCGAAGATTATTACATCGGATGCTACTAAAAGAAAGGTAAAACCACCGAAAAGAAGATGAAATAAATACTGTCAAATATTAATGAGAATTAACAATCCTTTCTCTTAAGAAATTCGAAGATTATTACATCGGATGCTACTAATAAAAGGTAACCACCGAAAAGAAGATGTAATAAATACTGTCAAATATTAATGAGAATTAACAAACCTTTTCTAAGAAATTAAAGACTATTACATCGGATGCTACTAATAAAAGGTAACCAACGAAAAGAAGATGTAATAAATACCGTCAAATATTAATGAGAATTAACAATCCTTCCTCTAAGAAATTGAAGATTATTACATCGGATGCTACTAATAAAAGGTAACCAACCGAAAAGAAGATGTAATAAATAATCAAATATTAATGAGAATTAACAATCCTTCCTCTAAGAAATTGAAGATTATTACATCGAAAAGGATGCTACTAATAAAATTGAAGTAACCACCGAAAAGAAGATGTAATAAATACCGTCAAATATTAATGAGAATTAACAATCCTTTCCTCTAAGAAATTTGAAGATTATTACATCGATGCTAATAATAAAAAGGTAACCACCGAAAGAAGATGTAATAAATACTCGTCAAATATTAATGAGAATTAACAATCCTTCCTCTAAGAAATTGAAGATTATTACATCGGATGCTACTAATAAAAGGTAACCACCGAAAAGAAGATGTAATAAATACTCGTCAAATATTAATGAGAATTAACAATCATTCCTAAGAAATTTGAAGATTATTACATCGGATGCTACTAATAAAAGGTAACCACCGAAAAGAAGATGTAATAAATACTCGTCAAATATTAATGAAACAAGAACCTTTCTCTAAGAAATTAAAATATTTATCGGATGCTACTAATAAAAAGGTAACCACCGAAAGAAGAGTAATAAATATTAAATATTAATGAGAATTAACAATCTTTTCTCTAAGAAGGGAAGATTATTACATCGGAACTAATAAAAGTAACCACCGAAAGAAGATGTAATAAAATACTCGTCAAATACAATGAGAATTAACAATCCTTCCTAAGAAATTTGAAGATTATTACATCGGATGCTACTAATAAAAGGTAACCACCGAAAAGAAGATGTAATAAACACTTGTCAAATATTAATGAGAATTAACAATCCTTTCTCTAAGAAATTCAAAGATTATTACATCGATGCTACTAATAAAAGGATTAAACACCGAAAGAAGATGTAATAAATAATCATCAAATATTAATGAGAATTAATAATCCTTCCTCCAGAAATTTGAAGATTATTACATCGGATGCTACTAATAAAAGGTAACCACCGAAAAAGAAGATGTAATAAATACTGTCAAATATTAATGAGAATTAACAATCCTTTTCTAAGAAATTCGAAGATTATTACATCGGATGCTACTAATAAAAAGGTAACCACCGAAAAAGAAGATGTCAAAATAAATACTCGTCAAATATTAATGAGAATTAATAATCCTTTCTCTAAGAAATTCAAAGACTATTACATCGGATGCTACTAATAAAAGGTAACCAATTTCGAAAAGAAGATGTAACACTTGTCAAATATTAATGAGAATTAACAATCCTTTCTAAGAAATTCCGTATATCGGATGAAATAATGAAGATGTAATTACTCGTCAAATATTAATGAGAACAATCCTTTCTCTAAAAGAAGATTAACATCGGATGCTACTAATAAAAAAAGAAAAGATGTAATAAATACTCGTCAAATATTAATGAGAATCCTTTCTCTCAGAAATTAACATCGGATGCTACTAATAAAAGGTAACCACCGAAAAGAAGATGTAATAAATACCGTCAAATAAATGAAAATTAACAATCCTTTCTAAGGATGCTACTAATAAAAGGTAACCACCGAAAAGAAGATGTAATAAATACTCGTCAAATATTAATGAGAATTAACAATCCTTTCTCTAAGAAATTCAAAGACTATTAC
This sequence comes from Acanthosepion pharaonis, assembly GCA_903632075.3. Taxonomy (NCBI): domain Eukaryota; kingdom Metazoa; phylum Mollusca; class Cephalopoda; order Sepiida; family Sepiidae; genus Acanthosepion; species Acanthosepion pharaonis. The sequence goes on from CAHIKZ030005210.1 coordinate 2,945,083, forward strand.
ATCGGATGCTACTAATAAAAGGGAAACCACCGAAAAGAAGATGTAATAAATACTCGTCAAATATTAATGAGAATTAACAATCTTTTCTCTAAGAAATTGAAGATTATTACATCGGATGCTACTAATAAAAGGTAACCACCGAAAAGAAGATATTAATGAAATAACAACTTCCGTCAAATATTAATGATGAATTAATAACCACCTTAATAAATCTCCAAATAAGAAATTCAAAGACTATTACATCGGATGCTACTAATAAAAGGTAACCACCGAAAAGACGATGTAATAAATAATCATCAAATATTAATGAGAATTAACAATCCTTTCTCTAAGAAATTCGAAGATTATTACATTGGATGCTACTAATAAAAGGTAACCACCGAAAGGAAGATGTAATAAATACTCGTCAAATATTAATGAGAATTAACAATCCTTTCTCTAAGAAATTCGAAGATTATTACATTGGATGCTACTAATAAAAGGTAACCACCGAAAGGAAGATGTAATAAATACTCGTCAAATATTAATGAGAATTAACAATCCTTTCTCTAAGATATTCGAAGAATATTACATCGGATGCTACTAATAAAATGTAACCACCGAAAAGAAGATGTAATAAATACTTGTCAAATATTAATGAGAATTAACAATCATTCCTCTAAGAAATTCGAAGATTATTACATCGGATGCTACTAATAAAAGGTAACCACCGAAAAGAAGATGTAATAAAAGTCAAATATTAATGAGAATTAACAATCCTTTCTCTAAGTCAAGATATTAATGAGAATTAACCAATACTTCCTATTAAAGAAATTCTAAAAATTAAAGATTATTACATCGGATGCTATTAATAAAAGGTAACCACCGAAAAAGAAGATGTAATAAATACTCGTCAAATATTAATGAGAATTAACAATCCTTTCTCTAAGAAATTTGAAGATTATTACATCGGATGCTACTAATAATAGTAACCACCGAAAAGAAGATGTAATAAATACTCGTCAAATATTAATGAGAATTAACAATCCTTCCTCTAAGAAATTAAAGATTATTACATCGGATGCTACTAATAAAAGGTAACCACCGAAAAGAAGATGTAATAAATACTCGTCAAATATTAATGAGAATTAACAATCCTTTCTCTAAGAAATTGAACATCGGATTAATAAAAGGTAACCATCGAAAAAAGATGTAATAAATACTCGTCTAGAATTAATAAAATTTGGTAACATCGGATGCTACCGAAAAGAAGATGTAATAAATACTCGTCAAATATTAATGAGAATTAACAATCCTTTCTCTAAGAAATTGAAGATTATTACATCGGATGCTACTAATAAAAGGTAACCACCGAAAAGAAGATGTAATAAATACTCGTCAAATATTAATGAGAATTAACAATCCTTTCTCTAAGAAATTCTCAGAAATTCAAAGATTATTACATCGGATGCTACTAATAAAAAGGTAACCACCGAAAAGAAGATGTAATAAATACTCGTCAAATATTAATGAGAATTAACAATCCTTTCTCTAAGAAATTGAAGACTATTACATCGGATGCTACTAATAAAAGGTAACCACCGAAAAGAAGATGTAATAAATACTCATCAAATATTAATGAATTAACAATCTTTCCTCTAAGAAATTCGAGAAGATTATTACATCGATGCTACTAATAAAAAAGGTAACCACCGAAAAGAAGATGTAATAAATACTCGTCAAATATTAATGAGAATTAACAATCCTAAGATATTCGAAGAACTATTCTAAGAAATTAACCACCGAAGATTAATAAATACATCGGATGCTATTAATAAAAGGTAACCACTAATAAAAAACGAAAAGAAGATGTAATAAATACTGTCAAATATTAATGAGAATTAACAATCCTTCCTCTAAGAAATTGAAGATTATTACATCGGATGCTACTAATAAAAGGTAACCACCGAAAAGAAGATGTAATAAATACTGTCAAATAATGAGAATTAACAACTTTCTCTAAGAAATTGAAGATTATTACATCGGATGCTACTAAAATAACCACCGAAAAAAAGTAATAAACCACCGAAAAGAAATGTAATAAATACTCGTCAAATATTAATGAGAATTAACAATCCTTTTCTAAGAAATTCAAAGATTATTACATCGGATGCTACTAATAAAAGGTAACCACCGAAAAGAAGATGTAATAAATACTCGTCAAATATTAATGAGAATTAACAATCCTTCCTTCAGAAAATAAGATTATTAAATTGCAACCACCGAAAGAAGATGTAATAAATACTCATCAAATATTAATGAAATTAACAATCCCCTAAGAAATTTAAGAATTATTACATCGGATGCTACTAATAAAATGTAACCACCGAAAAGAAGATGTAATAAATACTCGTCAAATATTAATGAATTAACAACTTTTCCTCTAAGAAATTCGAAGATTATTACATCGGATGCTACTAATAAAAGGTAACCACCGAAAAGAAGATGTAATAAATACTCGTCAAATATTAATGAGAATTAACAATCCTTTCTCTAAGAAATTCGAAAGATTATTACATCGGATGCTACTAATAAAGGTAACCACCGAAAAGAAGATGTAATAAATACTCGTCAAATATTAATGAGAATTAACAATCATTCCTCTAAAAATTCGAAGATTATTACATCGGAACTACTAATAAAATAACTAATCAGAAAAGAAGAATATAATAAATACTCGTCAAATATTAATGAGAATTGAAATCCTTTCTCTAGAAATTTAAAGACATTACATCGGATGCTACTAATAAAAGGTAACCACCGAAAAGAAGATGTAATAAATACTCGTCAAATATTAATGAATTAACAATCCTTTCTCTAAGAAATTCGAAGATTATTACATTGGATGCTACTAATAAAAGTAACCACCGAAAAGAAGATGTAATAAATACTGTCAAATATTACTGAAATTAACAATCCTTCCTCTCAGAAATTGAAGATTATTACATCGGATGCTACTAATAAAAAGGTAACCACCGAAAAAAAAGTAATAAATAGTCAAATATTAAGAGAATTAACAATCTTCCTCTAAGAATTCGAAGATTATTACATCGGATGCTACTAATAAAAAGGTAACCACCGAAAAAGAAAATGTAATAAATACTCGTCAAATATTAATGAGAATTAACAATCCTTTCTCTAGAAATTCAAGACTATTATACATCGGATGCTACTAATAAAGGTAACCACCGAAAAAGAAGATGTAATAAATACTGTCAAATATTAATTGAATTAACAATCCTTTCTCTAAGAAATTCGAAGATTATTACATCGGATGCTACTAATAAAAAGGTAACCACCGAAAAGAAAAATAAATAGTCGTCAAATATTAATGAAATTAACAATCCTTCCTCTAAAAATTCAAGATTATTACATCGGATGCTACTAATGAAAATATAATAAATACTCGTCAAATATTAATGAGAATTATCAATCCTTTCTCTAAGAAATTCGAAGATTATTACATCGGATGCTACTAATAAAAGGTAACCACCGAAAGAAGCTTCAAATATTAATGTAATAAATATAAATCAAATATTAATGAGAATTAACAATCCTTCCTCTAAGAAATTCAAGATTATTACATCGGATGCTACTAATAAAAAGGTAACCACCGAAAAGAAGATGTAATAAATACCGTCAAATATTAATGAGAATTAACAATCCTTTCTAAGAAATTAAAGATTATTACATCGGATGCTACTAATAAAAGGTAACCACCGAAAAGAAGATGTAATAAATACTCATCAAATATTAATGAGAATTAACAATCCTTTTCTAAGAAATTCGAAGATTATTACATCGGATGCTACTAATAAAGGTAACCACCGAAAAGAAGATGTAATAAATACTCGTCAAATATTAATGAGAATTAACAATCCTTTCTCTAAGAAAGACTATTACAGATGTAATGAAAAAGGTAACCACCGAAAAGAAAGATGTAATAAATAATCCGAAAAGAAGATGTCAAATATTAATGAGAATTAACAATCCTTTTAAGAAATTCGAAAGATTATTACATCGGATGCTACTAATAAAAGTAAATCCACCGAAAAGAAGATTAATAAATACTCGTCAAATATTAATGAAATTAACAATCCTTTCTCTAAGAAATTGAAGATTATTACATCAGGTTCTACTAATAAAAGGTAACCACCGAAAAGAAGATGTAATAAATACTCGTCAAATATTAATGAGAATTAACAATCCTTCCTCTAAGAAATTCGAAGATTATTACATCGGATGCTACTAATAAAGGTAACCACCGAAAAGAAGATGTAATAAATATTTTTGTCAAATATTAATGAGAATTAACAATCCTTTCTAAGAAATTGAAGACTATTACATCGGATGCTACTAATAAAAGGTAACCACCGAAAAGAAGATGTAATAAATATCAAAATATTCAAATATTAATGAGAATTAACAATAATAAATTCGTCTCTAAGAAATTCAAAGATTATTACATCGGATGCTACTAATAAAAGGTAACCACCGAAAAGAAGATGTAATAAATATAAATCAAATATTAATGAGAATTAACAATCCTTTCTCTAAGAAATTCGAAGATTATTACATCGGATGCTACTAATAAAAGGTAACCACCGAAAAGAAGATGTAATAAATACTCGTCAAATATTAATGAGAATTAACAATCCTTTCTCTAAGAAATTCGAAGATTATTACATCGGATGCTACTAATAAAAGGTAACGACCGAAAAGAAGATGTAATAAATACTTCGTCAAATATTAATGAGAATTAACAATCCTTTCTCAAGAAATTTGAAGATTATTACATCGGATGCTACTAATAAAAGGTAACCACCGAAAAAAGATGTAAATACTCGTCAAATATTAATGAGAATTAACAATCCTTCCTCTAAGAAATTTGAAGATTATTACATCGGATGCTACTAATAAAGGTAACCACAGAAAAGAAGAATAAATACTCGTCAAATAATGAGAATTAACAATCCTTTCTCTAAGAAATTTGAAGATTATTACATCGGATGCTACTAATAAAAGGTAACCACCGAAAAGAAGATGTAATAAATACTCGTCAAATATTAATGAGAATTAACAATCCTTTCCTCTAAGAAATACATCGGAAGACTATTAACCATCGGATGCTACGTGAAATAAAAGGTAACCACCGAAAGAAGATGTAATAAATAACCACCGTCAAATATTAATGAGAATTAACAATCCTTTCTCTAAGAAATTCGAAGATTATTACATCGGATGCTACTAATAAAAGGTAACCACCGAAAAGAAGATGTAATAAATACTCGTCAAAAATATTAATGAAATTAACAATCCTTTCTCTAAGAAATTCGAAGATTATTACATCGGATGCTACTAATAAAAAAGGTAAACCGAAAAGAAGATGTAAATACTCGTCAAATATTAATGAAATTAACAATCCTTCCTCTAAAAATTCGAAGATTATTACATCGGATGCTACTAATAAAAGGTAACCACCGAAAAGAAGATGTAATAAATACTTGTCAAATATTAATGAGAATTAACAATCCTTCCTCTAAGAAATTTGAAGATTATTACATCGGATGCTACTAATAAAAGGTAACCACCGAAAAGAAGATGTAATAAATACGTCAAATATTAATGAGAATTAACAATCCTTTCTCTAAGAAATTCTAAGAAATTGAAGATCAAATATTTGAGAATTAACAATAAGAATTCGAAGACGATGCTACTAATAAAAGGTAACCACCGAAAAGAAGATGTAATAAATACTCGTCAAATATTAATGAGAATTAACAATCCTTTCTCTAAGAAATTCAAAGCTATTAAGATTATTACATCGGATGCTACTAATAAAAGGTAACCACCGAAAAGAAGATGTAATAAATACTCGTCAAATATTAATGAGAATTAACAATCCTTTTCTAAGAAATTGAAGATTATTACATCGGATGCTACTAATAAAAGGTAACCACCGAAAAGAAGATGTAATAAAATACTCGTCAAATATTAATGAGAATTAACAATTTTTCTAAGAAATTCAAAGACTATTACATCGGATGCTACTAATAAAGCAAAACCACCGAAAAGAAGATGTAATAAATATAAATCAAATATTAATGAGAATTAACAATCCTTCCTCTAAGAAATTAAATATTATTACATCGGATGCTACTAACAAAAGGTAACCACCGAAAAGAAGATGTAATAAATACTCGTCAAATATTAATGAGAATTAACAATCCTTCCTCTAAGAAATTAAAGATTATTTCATCGGATGCTACTAATAAAAAGGTAACCATTGAAAAGAAGATGTAATAAATACTCGTCAAATATTAATGAGAATTAAAATCCTTTCTCTAAGAAAGAAATTCATCGGATGCTACTAATAAAAGGTAACCACCGAAAAGATGTAATAAAACTCATCAAGATGCTGATCGGAGAATTAAGTCCTTTCTCAAATATTAAAAAAATTCGAAGTATTACATCGGAGGCTACTAATAAAAGGTAACCAGAAAAGAAGATGTAATAAATACTCGTCAAATATTAATGAGAATTAACAATCCTTTCTCTAAGAAATTCGAAGATTATTACATCGGATGCTACTAATAAAAGTAACCACCGAAAAGAAGATGTAATAAATACTCGTCAAATATTAATGAGAATTAACAACTTTCTCTAAGAAATTCAAAGATTATTACATCGGATGCTACTAATAAAGTAACCACCGAAAAGAAGATGTAATAAATATCATCAAATATTAATGAGAATTAACAATCCTTCCTCTAAGAAATTGAAGATTATTACAACGGATGCTACTAATAAAAGGTAACCACCGAAAAGAAGATGTAAAAAAAATCGTCAAATATTAATGAGAATTAACAATCCTTCTCTAAGAATTTGAAGAACATTACATCGGATGCTAATACTGTCAAAAGCAAAAACCGAAAAGAAGATGTAAATAAGATGTCAAATATTAATGAGAATTAACAATCCTTCCTCTAAGAAATTTAAAGATTATTACATCGGATGCTACTAATAAAAGGTAACCACCGAAAAGAAGATGTAATAAATATTGTCAAATATTAATGAGAATTAACAATCATTCCTCTAAGAAATTCAAGATTATTACATCGGATGCTACTAATAAAAGGTAACCACCGAAAAAGAAGATGTAATAAATATCATCAAATATTAATGAGAATTAACAATCCTTCCTCTAAGAAATTCGAAAGATTATTACATCGGATGCTACTAATAAAAGGTAACCACCGAAAAGAAGATGAAATTAAATACTCACGGTCAAATATTAATGAGAATTAACAATCCTTCCAAATATTAAGAAATCCTTTTCGAAGATTATTACATCGGATGCTAATAATAAAAGGTAACCACCGAAAGAAGACAATAAATATAAATCAAAATTAATGTCAATCCTTTCTCTAAAAATGAGAATTACATCGGATGCTACTTTAACCACCGAAAGAAATGTAAATATAAATCAAATATTAATGAGAATTACCAATCCTTTCTCTAAGAAATTCAAAAAATCGGATGCTACTAATAAAGGTAACCACCGAAAAAATAAAGACGATATTAATAAATAACAATCTCTAAGAAATTCAAATATTAATGAGAATTAACAGGTAACCACCGAAAAGATGCGTAAATTCGTCTCATTAATAAGAAATTCCAAAGATTATTACATCGGATGCTACTAATAAAAAGGTAACCACCGAAAGAAGATGTAATAAATACTCGTCAAATATTAATGAGAATTAACAATCCTTCCTCTAAGAAATTGAAGGTTATTACATCGGATGCTACTAATAAAATAACCACCGAAGAAGAAATGTAATAAATACTTGTCAAATAAATGAGGTAACCTTTAAGAAATTCAAAGACATCGGATGCTACTAATAAAAGGGTATACCGAAAAGAAGATGTAATAAATACTCGTCAAATATTAATGAGAATTAACAATCCTTTCTCTAAGAAATTGAAGATTATTACATCGGATGCTACTAATAAAAGGTAACCACCGAAAAGAAGATGTAATAAATACTCGTCAAATATTAATGAGAATTAACAATCCTTTCTCAGAAATTAAGAAATCGGATGCTACTAATAAAAAGGTAACCACCGAAAAGAAGATGTAAATACTCGTCAAATATTAATGAAAAGGTAACCTCTCAGAAAAAGAAGATGCTACTAATAAAGGTAACCAAAAAGAAGATGTAATAAAACTTGTCAAATATTAATGAGAATTAACAATCCTTCCTCTAAGAAATTTGAAGATTATTACATCGGATGCTACTAATAAAAAGGTAACCACCGAAAAGAAGATGTAATAAATCGTCAAATATTAATGAGAATTAACAATCCTTTCTAAGAAATTCGAAGATTATTACATCGGATGCTACTAATAAAAGGTAAACCACCGAAAAGAAGATGTAATAAATATTGTCAAATATTAATGAGAATTAACAATCCTTCCTCTAAGAAATTCGAAGATTATTACATCGGATGCTACGAAAGAAAAATAATAAACATCAAAAAAGTTAACCACCGAAAAGAAGATGTAATAAATACTCGTCAAATATTAATGAGAATTAACAATCCTAATTTCTAAGAAATTCAAAGATTATTCTAAGAAACGGATGCATCGGATGCTAAATAAAGGTAACCACCGAAAAGACGATGTAATAAATACTCATCAATATTAATGAGAATTAACAATCCTTTTCTAAGAAATTGAGAAAGATTAACATTCGATGCTACTAAAAAAGGTAACCACCGAAAAGAAGATGGTTAAATACTCGTCAAATATTAATGAGAATTAACAATCCTTTCTCTAAGAAATTAAAAGATTATTACATCGGATGCTACTAATAAAAGGTAACCACCGAAAGAAATGTAATAAATACTCGTCAAATATTAATGAGAATTAACAATCCTTTTCTAAGAAATTCAAAGATTATTACATCGGATGCTACTAATAAAAGGTAACCACCGAAAAGAAGATGTAATAAATACTCGTCAAATATTAATGAGAATAACAATCCTTCCTCTAAGAAATTCGAAGATTTATTACATCGGATGCTACTAATAAAAGGTAACCACCGAAAAGAAGATGTAATAAATACTCGTCAAATATTAATGAGAATTAACAATCCTTTCTCTAAGAAATTAAAGATTATTACATCGGATGCTACTAATAAAAGGTAACCACCGAAAAGAAGATGTAATAAATACTTGTCAAATATTAATGAGAATTAACAATCCTTTCTCTAAGAAATTCAAAGATTATTACATCGGATGCTACTAATAAAAGGTAACCACCGAAAAGAAGATGTAATAAATACTCGTCAAATATTAATGAGAATTAACAATCCTTTCTCTAAGAAATTAAAAATTACTATTCGGATGCTACTAATAAAAGGTAACCACCGAAAAGAAGATGCAAATAAATACTCGTCAAATATTAATGAGAGAATTAACAATCCTTCCTCTAAGAAATTCAAAAGATTATTACATCGGATGCTACTAATAAAAGTAACCACGAAAAGAAGATGTAATAAATATAAATCAAATATTGAGAATTAACAATCCTTCCTCTAAGAAATTGAAGATTATTACATCGGATGCTACTAATAAAAGGTAACCACCGAAAAGAAGATGTAATAAATACTTGTCGTCAAATATTAATGAGAATTAACAATCATTCCTCTAAGAAATTAAAGATTATTACATCGGATGCTACTAATAAAAGGTAACCACCGAAAAAGAAGATCGTCAAATATTAATGAGAAAATCCTTTTCTCTAAGAAATTCAAATATTAATCGGATGACTAATAAAAATAAACCACCGAAAAGAAGATGTAATAAATACTCGTCAAATATTAAAATTAACAATCCTTTCTCTGAAGATTATTACATCGGATGCTACTAATAAAAGGCTTTCTCTAAAATTAACCACCGTAACCAACGAAAAGAAGATGTAATAAAATACTCGTCAAATATTAATGAGAATTAACAATCCTTCCTCTAAGAAATTCGAAGATTATTACATCGGATGCTACTAATAAAAAAGGTAACCACCGAAAAGAAGATGTAATAAATACTCGTCAAATATTAATGAGAATTAACAATCCTTTCTCTAAGAAATTCAAAGATTATTACATCGGATGCTACTAATAAAGGTTAACCACCGAAAAGAAGATGTAATAAAATACTCGTCAAATATTAATGAGAATTAACAATCCTTTCTCTAAGAAATTCAAAGATTATTACATCGGATGCTACTTTAATAAAGGTAACCACCGAAAAGAAGATGTAATAAATACTTGTCAATATTAATAAATAACAATCCTTTCTAAGTCAAATTATTAATGAGAATAAAAGGTAACCAATCCTTTCTCTAAGAAATTCAAATCCTTTCTCTAAGAATTACATCGGATGCTACTAATAAAAGGTAAACCACCGAAAAGAAGATGTAATAAATACTCGTCAAATATTAATGAGAATTAACAATCCTTTCTCTAAGAAATTACTTGTCGAATCCCTTTCTCTAAGAATAACTATTACATTGGATGCTACTAATAAAAGGTAACCACCGAAAAGAAGATGTAATAAATACTTGTCAAATATTAATGAGAATTAACAATCCTTTCTCTAAGAAATTCAAAGATTATTACATCGGATGCTACTAATAAAAGGTAACCACCGAAAAGAAGATGTAATAAATACTCGTCAAATATTAATGAGAATTAACAATGTCCGAAAAGATGTAATTCTCTAAGAAATTCTAAGAAGATTATTACATCGGATGCTACTAATAAAAGGTAACCACCGAAAAGAAGATGTAATAAATACTCGTCAAATATTAATGAGAATTAACAATCCTTCCTAAGAAATTCAAAGATTATTACATCGGATGCTACTAATAAAAGGTAACCACCGAAAAGAAGATGTAATAAATACTCGTCAAATATTAATGAGAATTAACAATCCTTCCTCTAAGAAATTCAAAGATTAATCGGAGCTACTAATAAAAGGTAACCACCGAAAAAAGAAGATGTAATAAATACTCAAATATTAATGAGAATTAACAATCCTTCCTCTAAGAAATTCGAAGATTATTACATCGGATTCTACTAATAAAAGGTAACCACCGAAAAGAAGATGTAATAAATACTCGTCAAATATTAATGAGAATTAACAATCCTTCCTCTAAGAAAATCGAAGACTATTACATCGGATGCTACTAATAAAAGGTAACCACAGAAAAGAAGATGTAATAAATACTCGTCAAATATTAATGAGAATTAACAATCCTTTCTCTAAGAAATTCGAAGATTATTACATCGGATGCTACTAATAAAAGGTAACCACCGAAAAGAAGATGTAATAAATACTCGTCAAATATTAATGAGAATTAACAATCCTTTCTAAGAAATTGAAGATTATTACATCGGATGCTACTAATAAAAGGTAACCACCGAAAGAAGATGTAATAAATACTCGTCAAATATTAATGAGAATTAACAATCCTTCCTCTAAGAAATTAAAGAATTACAATTACATCGGATGCTACTAATAAAAGGTAACCACCGAAAAAGATGTAATAAATAGATATTAATAAATACTCTAAGTCAAATATTAATGAGAATTAAGGTAAATCCTTCCTCTAAGAAATTTCTAAGAAAAGATTATTACATCGGATGCTACTAATAAAAAGGTAACCACCGAAAAGAAGATGTAATAAATACTCGTCAAAATTAATGAGAATTAACAATCCTTTCTCTAAGAAATTCGAAGATTATTACATCGGATGCTACTAATAAAAGGTAACCACCGAAAAAAAAACTCGTTAATGAGAATTAACAATCCTTCCTCGAAAAAGAATCGGATTTACTTAATAAAAGGTAACCACCGAAAGAAAATAATCGTCAAATATTAATGAGAATTAACAATCCTTTCTCTAAGAAATTCAAAGACTATTACATCGGATGCTACTAATAAAAGGTAACCACCGAAAAGAAGATGTAATAAATCGTCAAATATTAATGAGAATTAACAATCCTTTCTCTAAGAAATTGAAGATTATTACATCGGATGCTACTAATAAAAGGAAACCAATGAAAAGAAGATGTAATAAATACTCGTCAAATATTAATGAGAATTAACAATCCTTTCTCTAAGAAATTCAAAGACTATTACATCGGATGCTACTAATAAAAGGTAACCACCGAAAAGAAGATGTAATAAATACCATCAAATATTAATGAGAATTAACAATCCTTTCTCTAAGAAATTCGGAAGATTATTACATCGGATGCTACATCAAATAATAAAGGAAACGACCGAAAGAAGATGTAATAAATACCGAAAAGATGTAATAAATCGTCAAATATTAATGAGAATTAACAATCCTTTCTCTAAGAAATTGAAGATTATTACATCGGATGCTACTAATAAAAGGCAAACCACCGAAAAGAAGATGTAATAAATACTCGTCAAATATTAATGAGAATTAACAATCCTTCTCTAAGAAATTAAAGACTATTACATCGGATGCTACTAATAAAAGGTAAACCACCGAAAAGAAGATGTAATAAATACCGTCAAATATTAATGAGAATTAACAATCCTTTCACTAAGAATTCGAAGATTATTACATCGGATGCTACTAATAAAAGGTAACCACCGAAAAGAAGATGTAATAAATTTGTCAAATATTAATGAGAATTAACAATCCTTTCTCTAAGAAATTCAAAGACTATTACATCGGATGCTACTAATAAAAGGTAACCACCGAAAAGAAGATGTAATAAATACTTGTCAAATATTAATGAGAATAACAATTCTTCCTCTAAGAAATTCAAGATTATTACATCGATGCTACTAATAAAAGGTAACCAATGAAAAGAAGATGTAATAAATACTTGTCAAATATTAATGAGAATTAAACAATCCTTTCTCTAAGAAATTGAAGATTATTACATCGGATGCTACTAATAAAAGGTAACCACCGAAAAGAAGATGTAATAAAATATCAAATATTAATGAAATTATTAATCCTTTCTGAGAATTAACAATTACATCGGATTCTTTAAAGTTAACCACCTCTCGTCAAAATGAGAATTAAAATCTTTCCTCAAGAAAAGATTATTACATCGGATGCTACTAATAAAAGGTAACCACCGAAAAGAAGATGTAATAAATACTCGTCAAATATTAATGAGAATTAACAATCCTTCCTCTAAGAAATTCAGAAGATTATTACATCTGATGCTACTAATAAAAGGTAACCACCGAAAAGAAGATGTAATAAATACTCGTCAAATATTAATGAGAATTAACAATCCTTTCTCTAAGAAATTCGAAGATTATTATATCGGATGCTACTAATAAAAGGTAACCACCGAAAATGTAATAAAGATGTAATAAATGAGAATTAACAAAAATTGAGAATAGCCCAATCCTTCCTAACTAAGAAAAGAAAGATGTAATTACATCGGAATTACAATCCTTCCTAAGAAATTCGAAGATTAAAAGGTAAAACCAACCGAAAAGAAGATGTAATAAATACTGTCAAATATTAATGAGAATTAACAATCCTTTTCTAAGAAATTCAAAGATTATTACATCGGATGCTACTAATAAAGGTAACCACCGAAAAGAAGATGTAATAAATACTCGTCAAATATTAATGAGAATTAACAATCTTTTCTAAGAAATTCGAAGATTATTACATCGGATGCTACTAATAAAAGGTAACCACCGAAAAGAAGATGTAATAAATACTCGTCAAATATTAATGAGAATTAACAACTTTCCTCTAAGAAATTCGAAGATTATTACATCGGATGCTACTAATAAAAGGTAACCACCGAAAAAAGAAGATGTAATAAATACTCGTCAAATATTAATGAGAATTAACAATCCTTCCTCTAAGAAATTGAAGATTACATATGCTAACTATCAAAAAGGATACTACCGAAAAGAAGATGTATAACCACCGTCAAATATTAAAGAATTAACAATCCTTTCTCTAAGAAATTGAAATTATTACATCGGATGCTAAATAAAATAACCACCGAAAAGAAGATTAATAAATACTCGTCAAATATTAATGAGAATTAACAATCCTTCCTCTAAGAAATTCTAAGAAGATTATTAACATCGATGCTATTACATAACTAAAAAGGTAACCAACCGAAAAGAAGATGTAATAAATACTCGTCAAATATTAATGAGAATTAACAATCTTTTTCCTCTAAGAAATCGAAGATTATTACATCGGATGCTACTAATAAAAGGTAACCACCGAAAAGAAGATGTAATAAATACTGTCAAATATTAATGAGAATTAACAATCCTTTTCTAAGAAATCAAAGATTATTACATCGGATGCTACTAATAAAAGGTAACCACCGAAAAGAAGATGTAATAAATACTCGTCAAATATTAATGAGAATTAACAATCCTTTCCTAAGAAATTCAAAGATTATTACATCGGATGCTACTAATAAAAGGTAAACCACCGAAAAGAAGATGCAAAATACTCGTCAAATATTAATGAGAATTAACAATCCTTTCTCTAAGAAATTCGAAAGACTATTACATCGGATGCTACTAATAAAAGGTAACCACCGAAAAGAAGATGTAATAAATACTCGTCAAATATTAATGAGAATTAACAATCCCTTTCCTCTAAGAAATTCAAAGATTATTATATCGGATGCTACTAATAAAAAGGTAACCACCGAAAAGAAGATGTAATAAATACTGTCAAATATTAATGAGAATTAACAATCCTTTCTCTAAGAAATTAAAGACTAATTACATCGGATGCTAGAAATTCAAAAGATTATTAACCACCGAAAAGAAGATGTAATAAATACCGTCAAATATTAATGAGAATTAACAATCCTTCCTCTAAGAAATTGAAGATTATTACATCGGATGCTACTAATAAAAGGTAACCACCGAAAAGAAGATGTAATAAATACTCGTCAAATATTAATGAGAATTAACAATCCTTCCTCTAAGAAATTCAAATATTATTACATCGGATGCTACTAATAAAAGGTAACCACCGAAAAGAAGATGTAATAAATACTCGTCAAATATTAATGAGAATTAACAATCCTTTCCTCTAAGAAATTCAAAGATTATTACATCGGATGCTACTAATAAAAGGTAACCACCGAAAGAAGATGTAATAAATATTCGTCAAATATTAATGAGAATTAACAATCCTTCCTCTAAGAAATTGAAGATTATTACATCTAAGAAATTAAAGACGCGGACTACTAAAAAGGTAACCGAAAAGAAGATGTAATAAATACTTGTCAAATATTAATGAGAATTAACAATCCTTCCTCTAAGAAATTCGAAGACTATTACATCGGATGCTACTAATAAAAGGTAACCACCGAAAAGAAGATGTAATAAATACTCGTCAAATATTAATGAGAATTAACAATCCTTCCTCTAAGAAATTGAAGATTATTACATCGGATGCTAATAATAAAAAGGTAACCACCGAAAGAAGATGTAATAAATACTGTCAAATATTAATGAGAATTAACAATCCTTTCCTCTAAGAAATTGAGAATACATCCGGATACTACTAATAAAGGTAACCTGAAAAGAAGATGTAATAAATACTCGTCAAATAAGAATTAAAATTCTAAGAAAGACTATTACATCGGATGCTACTAATAAAAGGTAACCACCGAAAAGAAGATGTAATAAATACTGTCAAATATTAATGAGAATTAACAATCCTTCCTCTAAGAAATTGAAGATTATTACATCGATGCTACTAATAAAAGGTAACCACCGAAAAGAAGATGTAATAAATACTCGTCAAATATTAATGAGAATTAACAATCCTTTCTCTAAGAAATTCAAAAGACCATTACATCGGATGCTACTAATAAAAGGTAACCACCGAAAAGAAGATGTAATAAATACTTGTCAAATATTAATGAGAATTAATCCTTCTAAGAAATTCGAAGATTATTACATCGGATGCTACTAATAAAAGGTAACCACCGAAAGAAGATGTAATAAATACTCGTCAAATATTAATGAGAATTAACAATCCTTCCTCTAAGAAATTCGAAGATTATTACATCGGATGCTACTAATAACCACCGAAAAAGGTAAAACCACCGAAAAGAAGATGTAATAAATACTCGTCAAATATTAATGAGAATTAACAAATTTCTTTCTAAGAAATAACCACCGAAAAAAGATTATTACATCGGATGCTACTAAAAAAAGGTAACCACCGAAAAGAAGATGTAATAAATACTGTCAAATATTAATGAGAATTAACAATCCTTTCTCTAAGAAATTGAAGATTATTACATCGGATGCTACTAATAAAATAACCACCGAAAAAAGGTAATACTTGTCAAATAATGAGAATTAACAACTTTCTCTAAGAAAAAAGAAGATGTAACCACCGAAAATAAATACTCGTCAAATATTAATGAGAATTAACAATCCTTCCTCTAAGAAATTGAAGATTATTACATCGGATGCTACTAATAAAAGGTAACCACCGAAAAGAAGATGTAATAAATACTCGTCAAATATTAATGAGAATTAACAATCCTTCCTCTAAGAAATTCGAAGATTATTACATCGGATGCTACTAATAAAAGGAAACCACCGAAAAGAAGATGTAATAAATACGTCAAATATTAATGAGAATTAACAATCATTCCTCTAAGAAATTGAAGATTATTACATCGGATGCTACTAACAAAAAGGTAACCACCGAAAAGAAGATGTAAATACTTGTCAAATATTAAAGAGAATTAACAATCCTTCCTCTAAGAAATTGAAGATTATTACATCGGATGCTACTAATAAAAGGAAACCACCGAAAAGAAGATGTAATAAATACTCGTCAAATATTAATGAGAATTAACAATCCTTCCTCTAAGAAATTGAAGATTATTACATCGGATGCTACTAATAAAAGGAAACCACCGAAAAGAAGATGTAATAAATACTGTCAAATATTAATGAGAATTAACAATCCTTCCTCTAAGAAATTCAAAAGATTATTACAACGGATGCTACTAATAAAAGGTAACCACCGAAAAGAAGATGTAATAAATATTCGTCAAATATTAATGAGAATTAACAATCCTTCCTCTAAGAAATTGAAGATTATTACATCGGATGCTACTAATAAAAGGTAAACCACCGAAAAGAAGATGTAATAAATACTTGTCAAATATTAATGAGAATTCAATAATCCTTCCTCTAAGAAATTCAAAGATTATTACATCGGATGCTACTAATAAAAGGTAAAACCACCGAAAAGAAGATGTAATAAATAATCGTCAAATATTAATGAGAATTAACAATCCTTTCTCTAAGAAATTGAAGATTATTACAACGGATGCTACTAATAAAAGGTAACCACTGAAAAGAAGATGTAATAAATACTTGTCAAATATTAATGAGAATTAACAATCCTTTCTAAGAAACAAAAGATTATTACATCGGATGCTACTAATAAAAGGTAACCACCGAAAAGAAGATGTAATAAATACTCGTCAAATATTAATGAGAATTAACAATCCTTCCTCTAAGAAATTCGAAGATTATTACATCGGATGCTACTAATAAAAACCAACCACCGAAAGAAGATGTAATAAATACTCGTCAAATATTAATGAGAATTAACAATCATTCCTCTAAGAAATTCGAAATTATTACATCGGATGCTACTAATAAAAGGTAACCACCGAAAAGAAGATGTAATAAATACTGTCAAATATTAATGAGAATTAACAATCCTTCCTCTAAGAAATTGAAGATTATTACATCGGATGCTACTAATAAAAGGTAACCACCGAAAAGAAGATGTAATAAATACTGTCAAATATTAATGAGAATTAATCTTTCTCTAAGAAAATCCTCGGATGCTACTAATAAAATACCACCGAAAGAACTAATAAATAACGTCAAATATTAATGAGATGCTACTAAGAAATGAAGATTATTAATCGGATGTAACCACCGAAAAGAAGATGTAATAAATACTTGTCAAATATTAATGAGAATTAATAATCCTTTTCTAAGAAATTCAAAGATTATTACATTGGATGCTACTAATAAAAGGTAACCACCGAAAAGAAGATGTAATAAATACTCGTCAAATATTAATGAGAATTAACAATCCCTTTCTAAGAAATTCAAAGATTATTACATCGGATGCTACTAATAAAAGGTAACCACCGAAAAGAAGATGTAATAAATACTCGTCAAATATTAATGAGAATTGAAACAATCCTTCCTCTAAGAAATTCGAAAAAAGATTATTACATCGGATGCTACTAATAAAAGGTAACCACCGAAAAGAAGATGTAATAAACACTCGTCAAATATTAATGAGAATTAACAATCCTTTCTCTAAGAAATTGAAGATTATTACATCGGATGCTACTAATAAAAGGTAACCACCGAAAAGAAGATGTAATAAATACTCGTCAAATATTAATGAGAATTAACAATCCTTTCTCTAAGAAATTCAAACATTATTACTAATAAAATCGAAATGAAGATGTAATAAATACTTGTCAAATAAATGAGAATTAACATTCTCTCTAAGAAAAGAACACCGAAAAGAATATAATAAATACTCGTCAAATATTAATGAGAATTGACAATCCTTCCTCTAAGAAATTCAAAGATTATTACATCGGATGCTACTAATAAAAAGGTAACCACCGAAAAAGAAGATGTAATAAAATACTGTCAAATTTTAATGAGAATTAACAATCCTTTCTAAGAAATTCGAAGATTATTACATCGGATGCTACTAAATAAAAGGTAAACCACCGAAAAGAAGATGTCAAATATTAATGAAATTAACAATCATTCCTCTAAGAAATTCAAATATTAATGAGAATTAATAAAGGTCCTTTACTCATTAAGAAATTGAAGATTATTACATCGGATGCTACTACTAATAAAAGGTGAGAAACCACCAGAAAAAAGAAGATGTAATAAAAATACTCGTCAAATATTAATGAGAATTAACAATCCTTTCTCTAAGAAATTCAAAGATTATTACATCGGATGCTACTAATAAAAAGGCAACCACCGAAAGAAGATGTAATAAATACTGTCAAATATTAATGAGAATTAACAACTTTCTCTAAGAAATTCGAAGATTATTACATCGGATGCTACTAATAAAAGGTAACCACCGAAAAAAGATGTAATAAATACTCGTCAAATATTAATGAGAATAACCTTCAAAGAAAAATCCGGATTTCTAAAAAAAGACGAAAAAGATTACATCGGATGCTACTAATAAAGGTAACCACCGAAAAGAAGATGTAATAAATACTCGTCAAATATTAATGAGAATTAACAATCCCTTGGATGCTCTAAGAAATTCGAAAGATTATTACATCAAATATTAATGAGATGCCTTTACTAACAAAAGGTAACCAACCGAAAAGAAGATGTAATAAATACTCGTCAAATATTAATGAGAATTAACAATCTTTTCTCTAAGAAATTCAAAGATTATTACATCGGATGCTACTAATAAAAGGTAACCACCGAAAAGAAGATGTAATAAATACTGTCAAATATTAATGAGAATTAACAATCCTTCCTCTAAGAAATTCAAAGATTATTACATCGGATGCTACTAATAAAAGGTAATAAAAGGTAAACGTCAAATTTTAATGAGAACCGAAAAAGAAGATGTAATAAAAATACCGAAAGAAGATGTAATAAATTGTCAAATATTAATGAGAATTAACAATCCTTTTCTAAGAAATTCGAAGATTATTACATCGGATGCTACTAATAAAAAGGTAACCACCGAAAAGAAGATGTAATAAATACTCTAAGTCAAATATTAATGAGAACTAAAAAACAGAAAGAAACTTTTCTAAAGAATTAAAATTCTAAGAAATTGAAGATTATTACATCGGATGCTACTAATAAAAGTTAACCACCGAAAGGAAGATGTAATAAATACTCGTCAAATTTTAATGAGAATTAACAATCCTTCTCTAAGAAATTAAAGATTATTACATCGATGCTACTAATAAAAGGTAACCACCGAAAAGAAGATGTAATAAATACTCGTCAAATATTAATGAGAATTCCTTCCTCTAAGAAATTGAAGATTATTACATCGGATGCTACTAATAAAAGGTAACCACCGAAAAGAAGATGTAATAAATACTCGTCAAATATTAATGAGAATTAACAATCCTTTCTCTAAGAAATTAAAGACTATTACATCGGATACTACTAATAAAAGGTAACCACCGAAAAAGAAGATGTAATAAATACTGTCAAATATTAATGAGAATTAACAATCCTTTTCTAAGAAATTGAAGAAATTCGATGCTACTAATATAACCACCGAAAAGGATGTAATAAATACGTCAAATAAAAGTAACCTAAGAACCGAAATTATTAAGATGGTAATAAATACTTCAAAAATATTAATGAGAATTAACAATCCTTCCTCTAAGAAATTAAAGACTATTACATCGGATGCTACTAATAAAAGGTAACCACCGAAAGAAGATGTAATAAATACTGTCAAATATTAATGAGAATTAACAACTTCCACTAAAATTGAAATTATTACATCGGATGCTACTAATTAACGACCGAAAGGAAGATGTAATAAATTCGTCAAATATTAATGAGAATTAACAATCCTTCCTCCTAAGATATTCGAAGATTATTACATCGGATGCTACTAATAAAAGGTAACCACCGAAAAGAAGATGTAATAAATACTCGTCAAATATTAATGAGAATTAACAATCCTTCCTCTAAGAAATTCGAAGACTATTACCGAAATCGATGTAATAAAATACTAATAAAAGGTAAATCGGATACTGAAAAGAAGATGTAATAAATACTTGTCAAATATTAATGAGAATTAACAATCATTCCTCTAAGAAATTGAATCGGATCATTACCACCGGATGCTACTAATAAAAGGTAACAATCCACTCGAAAAGAAGATGCTACTAGTAAAAGTAACCACCGAAATGAAGATGTAATAAATATAAATCAAATATTAATGAGAATTAACAATCCTTCCTCTAAGAAATTCAAAGGTTATTACCGGATGCTACTAATAAAAGGTAACCACCGAAAAGAAGATGTAATAAATACTTGTCAAATATTAATGAGAATTACAATCCTTTCTCTAAGAAATTAAAGACTATTACATCGGATGCTACTAATAAAGGTAACCACCGAAAAGAAGATGTAATAAATACTCGTCAAATATTAATGAGAATTAACAACATTTCCTCTAAGAAATACGAATTATTACATCGGATGCTACTAATAAAGGTTAAACCGAAAAAGATGTAATAAATACTCGTCAAATATTAATGAGAATTAACAATCCTTTCTCTAAATTGAAGATTATTACATCGGATGCTACTAATAAAAGGTAACCACCGAAAAGAAGATGTAATAAATGCTTGTCAAATATTAATGAGAATTAACAATCCTTTCTCTAAGAAATTGAAGATTATTACATCGATACTACTAATAAAGGTAACCACCGAAAAGAAGATGTAATAAATAATTGTCAAATATTAATGAGAATTAACAATCCTTTCTCTAAGAAATTGAAGATTATTACATCGATGCTACTAAATAAAAGGTAACCACTGAAAAGAAGATGTAATAAATACTCGTCAAATATTAATGAGAATTAACAATCCTTCCTCTAAGAAATTCAAAGAACTATTACATCGGATGCTACTAATAAAAGGTAAATCACCGAAAAGAAGATGTAATAAATACTCGTCAAATATTAATGAGAATTAACAATCCTTCCTCTAAGAAATTGGAAGATTATTACAACGGATGCTACTAATAAAAGGTAACCACCGAAAGGAAGATGTAATAAATACTCGTCAAATATTAATGAGAATTAACAATCCTTCCCTAAGATATTCGAAGACTATTACATCGGATGCTACTAATAAAAGGTAACCACCGAAAAGAAGATGTAATAAATACTCGTCCGAGAATTAACCTTCCTCTAAGAAATTAAAGATTATTACATCGGAGAATAAAAGGTAACCACCGAAAGAAGATGTAATAAATTCGTCAAATATTAAGAATTAACCAATCCTTTCCTCTAAGAAATTAAATATTATTACATCGGATGCTACTAATAAAAAGGTAACCACCGAAAAAGAAGATGTAATAAATACTGTCAAATATTAATGAGAATTAACAATCTTTTCTAAGAAATCGAAGACTATTACAACGGATGCTACTAATAAAGGTAACCACCGAAAAGAAGATCTAATAAATACTCGTCAAATATTAATGAGAATTAACAATCCTCATCTAAGAAATTGAAGATCCTTCCTCTAAAAATTCAAAAGCTATTACATCGGATGCTACTAATGAAAAGAAGTAACCACCGAAAAAAAGATGTAAGAAATACTTGGTCAAATATTAATGAGAATTAACAATCCTTCCTCTAAGAAATTAAAGATTATTACAACGATGCTACTAATAAAGGTAACCACCGAAAAAAGAAGATGTAATAAATACTCGTCCAAATATTAATGAGAATTAACAATCCTTTCCTCTAAGAAATTCGAAGATTATTACATCGGATACTAATAAAAGGTAACCACCGAAAGAAGATGTAATAAATACTCGTCAAATAATGAGAATTAACAATCTTTCCTAAGAAATTGAAGATTATTACATCGGATGCTACTAATAAAAGGTAACCACCGAAAAGAAGATGTAATAAATACTCGTCAAATATTAATGAGAATTAACAATCCTTTCTCTAAGAAATTCAAAGATTATTACATCGGATGCTACTAGTAAAAGGTAACCACCGAAAAGAAGATATAATAAATACTCGTCAAATATTAATGAGAGTTAACAATCATTCCTCTAAGAAATTCAAATATTACATCGGATGCTACTAATAAAAACCAGGAAATGTAATAAATACCGTCAAATATTAAGAAGACAATCCTTTCTCTAAGAAATTAAGGAATTACATCGGATACTACTAATAAAAGGTAACCACCGATGAGAATAATAAATACTCGTCAAAATGAAAATTAACAATCTTTTCTAAGAAATTCGAAGATTATTACATCGGATGCTACTAATAAAAAGGTAACCACCGAAAAGAAGATGTAATAAATATAAATCAAATATAATGAGAATTAACAATCCTTTCTCTAAGAAATTCGAAGATTACATCGGATGCTACTAATAAAAAAAGGTAACCACCGAAAAGAAGATGTAATAAATACTTGTCAAATTAATGAGAATTAACAATCCTTTCTCTAAGAAATTCAAAAGACTATTACATCGGCTACTAATAAAAGGTAACCACCGAAAAAGAAGATGTAATAAATACTCGTCAAATATTAATGAGAATTAACAATCCTTTCTCTAAGAAATTCGAAGACTATTACATCTGATGCTACTAATAAAAGGTAAACCGAAAAGAAGATGTAATAAATACTTCGTCAAATATTACTGAGAATTAATAATCCTTCCTCTAAGAAATTCAAAGATTATTACATCGGATGCTACTAATAAAAGGTAACCACCGAAAAAAGAAGATGTAATAAATACTCGTCAAATATTAATGAGAATTAACGAAAATCAGCCTTCCTCTAGAAATTTAAAGATTATTACATCGGATGCTACTAATAAAAAGGTAACCACCGAAAAGAAGATGTAATAAATATTATAATGAGAATTAACAATCCTTTCTCTAAGAAATTCAAAGACTATTACATCGGATGCTACTAGTAAAAAGGTAACCACCGAAAAGATGTAATAAATACAAATATTAATGAGAATTAACAATCATTCCTCTAAGAAATTAAAGACTATTACATCGGATGCTACTAATAAAAGGTAACCACCGAAAAGAAGATGTAATAAATACTTGTCAAATAATGAGAATTAACAATCCTTTCTCTAAGAAATCTAAAGACTATTACATCGGATGCTACTAATAAAAGGTAACCACCGAAAGAAGATGTAATAAATAATACGTCAAATATTAATGAGAATTAACAATCATTTCTCTAAGAAATTCGAAGATTATTACATGGATGCTACTAATAAGGTTACCACCGAAAAGAAGATGTAATAAATACTCCGTCAAATATTAATGAGAATTAACAATCCTTTCTCAGAAATTTGAAGATTATTACATCGGATGCTACTAATAAAAGGTAACCACCGAAAAAGAAGATGTAATAAATACTTGTCAAATATTAATGAGAATTAACAATCCTTCTCTAAGAAATTCGAAGATTATTACATCGGATACTACTAATAAAAGGTAACCACCGAAAAGAAGATAATAAATACTCGTCAAATATTAATGAATTAACAATCCTTTCTCTAAGAAATTCAAAGATTATTACATTGGATACTACTAATAAAAGGTAACCACCGAAAAGAAGATGTAATAAATACTGTCAAATATTAATGAGAATTAACAACAATCCTTCCTCGGATGCTACTAATAAAAGGTAACCACCGAAAAGAAGAAGATGCTACTATAAGCTAACCACCAAATATCTCGTTAATTAATGAAATTTTTCCTCTAAGAAATTCAAAGATTATTACATCGGATGCTACTAACAAAGGTAACCACCGAATTTGAAAAGAAGATGTAATAAATACTGTCAAATATTAATGAGAATTAACAATCCTTCCTCTAAGAAATTCGAAGATTATTACATCGGATGCTACTAATAAAAGGCAAACCACCGAAAGAAGATGTAATAAATACTCGTCAAATATTAATGAGAATTAACAATCCTTCCTCTAAGATTCAAAGATTATTACATCGGATGCTACTAGTAAAAGGTAACCACGAAAAGAAGATGTAATAAATACTCGTCAAATATTAATGATAACAACTCAACATTCAAGGTTATTCATCGGATGGAAATTAACCACCGAAGATTATTGTCAAATATTAATGCTACTTTTAATTAAAGACTAACATCGGACTACTAATAAAAGAAGAAGGTAATAAATATAAATCAAATTTTAATGAGAATTAACAATCATTTCTCTAAGAAATTGAAGATTATTACATCGGATGCTACTAATAAAGGTAAACCACCGAAAAGAAGATGTAATAAAATACTCGTCAAATATTAATGAGATTAACAATCTTTTCTAAAAATTCGAAAGAATATTACATCGGATGCTACTAATAAAAGGTAAACCACCGAAAAAAGATGTAATAAATACTTGTCAAATATTAATGAGAATTAACAATCCTTCCTCTAAGAAATTGAAGATTATTACATCGGATACTACTAATAAAAGGCACCACCGAAAAAGAAGATGTAATAAATACTCGTCAAATATTAATGAGAATTAACAATCCTTTCTCTAAAGAAATTTGAAGATTATTACATTGGATGCTACTAATAAAAGGTAACCACCGAAAGAAGATGTAATAAATACTCGTCAAATATTAATGAGAATTAACAATCCTTCCTCTAAGAAATTCGAAGATTATTACATCGGGTGCTACTAATAAAAGGTAACCACCGAAAAGAAGATATAATAAATACTCGTCAAATATTAATGAGAATTAACCTTCCTCCAATCCTTCTCTAAAAGAAATTTGAAGATTATTACATCGGATGCTACTAATAAAAAGGTAACCACCTAAAGAAGATGTAATAAATACTCGTCAAATATTAATGAGAATTAACAATCCTTCCTCTAAGAAATTTGAAGATTATTACATCGGATGCTACTAATAAAAGGTAACCACCGAAAAGAAATGTAATACAAATATAAATCAAATATTAATGAGAATTAACAATCCTTTCTCTAAGAAATTCGAAGATCATTACATCGGATGCTACTAATAAAAAGGTAAACCACCGAAAAGAAGATGTAATAAATACTCGTCAAGTATTAATGAGATTAACAATCCTTTCTCTAAGAAATTAAAGATTATTACATCGGATGCTATTAATAAAGGTAAACCACCGAAAAGAAGATGTAATAAATAATGTCAAATATTAATGAGAATTAACAAATCCCTTCCTCTAAGAAATTGAAGATTATCCCATCGGATGCTACTAATAAAGGTAACCACCGAAAAGAAGATGTAATAAATACTCATCAAATATTAATGACAATTAACAATCCTTTCTCTAAGAAATTCGAAGATTATTACATTGGATGCCTAAACACCGAAAGAAAGATGTAATAATAAAAGGTCAACCACCGAAAAAGAAGATGTAATAGGTAACCACTCAATACTGTCAAATATTAACGAGAATTAACAATCCTTTCTCTAAGATATTAAAGAATATTACATCGGATACTACTAATAAAATGTAACCACCGAAAAGAAGATACTTAATAAATACTTGTCAAATATTAATGAGAATTAACAATCATTCCTCCTAAGAAATTCGAAGATTATTACATCGGATGCTACTAATAAAAGGTAACCACCGAAGAAGATGTAATAAATACTTGTCAAATATTAATGAGAATTAACAATCATTCCTCTAAGAAATTCGAAGATTATTACATCGGATGCTATAATAAAAGGTAACCACCGAAAGAAGATGTAATAATACTCGTCAAATATTAATGAGAATTAATAATCCTTCCTCTAAAATTCTACGAAATTATTACATCGGATGCTACTAATAAAAGGTAACCACCGAAAAGAAGATGTAATAAATACTCGTCAAATATTAATGACAATTAACAATCTTCCTCTCAGAAATTTGAAGATTATTACATCGGATGCTACTAATAAAAGGTAACCACCGAAAAGAAGATGTAATAAATACTCGTCAAATATTAATGAGAATTAACAACTTCCTCTAAGAAATTGAAGATTATTTACCGGATTTCTAATAAAGGTAACCACCGAAAAGAAATGTAAAATACTCATCAATATTAATGAGAATTAACAATCCTTCCTCTCAGAAATTTGAAGATTATTACATCGGATGCTACTAATAAAAGGTAACCATTGAAAAGAAGATGTAATAAATACTCGTCAAATATTAATGAGAATTAACAATCCTTTCTCTAAGAAATTTGAAGATTATTACATCGGATGCTACTAATAAAAGGTAACCACCGAAAAGAAGATGTAATAAATACTCGTCAAATATTAATGACAATTAACAATCCTTTCTCTAAGAAATTTGAAGATTATTACATCGGATGCTACTAATAAAAAGGTAAACAATGAAAAAGAAGATGTAATAAATACTCGTCAAATATTAATGAGAATTAACAATCCTTTCTAAGAAATTGAAGATTATTACATCGGATGCTACTAATAAAAGGCAAACCACCAATAACAAATACTCGTCAAATATTAATGAGAAAATCCTTCCTCTAAGAAATTGAAGATTATTACATCGGATGCTACTAATAAAAGGTAACCACCGAAAAGAAGATGTAATAAATACTCATCAAATATTAATGAAATTAACAATCCTTCCTCTAAGAAATTTGAAGATTATTACATCGGATGCTACTAATAAAAGGTAACCACCGAAAAGAAGAATAAATAAATATTAATGAGAATTAACAATCCTTCCTCTAAGAAATTCGAAGATTATTACATCGGATGCTACCTAATAAAAGGTAACCACCGAAAAGAAGATGTAATAAATATAAATCAAATATTAATGAGAATTAAACAATCTTTTCTCTAAGAAATTTGAAGATTATTACATCGGATGCTACTAATAAAAGGTAACCACCGAAAGAAGATGTAATAAAAGTCAAATATTAATGTAAGAAATAAATACATAATCTACCACAAAATAAATCACCGAAAAGAAGAAATTAACAATCCTTCCTCTAAGAAATTCGAAGATTATTACATCGGATGCTACTAATAAAAGGTAACCACCGAAAAGAAGATGTAATAAATACTCATCAAATATTAATGACAATTAACAATCCTTCCTCTCAGAAATTTGAAGATTATTACATCGGATGCTACTAATAAAAGGTAACCACCGAAAAGAAGATGTAATAAATACTCGTCAAATATTAATGAGAATTAACAATCCTTTCTCTAAGAAATTCGAAGAATATTACATCGGATGCTACTAATAAAAGGTAACCACCGAAAAGAAGATGTAATAAATACCGTCAAATATTAATGAGAATTAAACAACTTCTTCCAGAAATTTAAAAGAATTACATCGGATCTACTAATAAAAGGTAAACATGAAAAGAAGATAATAAATAATGTCAAATATTAATGAGAATTAACAATCCTTCCTCAGAAATTTGAAGATTATTACATCGGATGCTACTAATAAAAGGTAAACCACCGAAAAGAAGATGTAATAAATACTCATCAAATATTAATGACAATTAATAACCTTCCTCTAAGAAATTTGAAGATTATTACATCGGATGCTACTAATAAAAGGTAACCACCGAAAAGAAGAAGTAATAAAAATATACTTTCCTCTCAGAAATTTCAAATTTTAATGAGAATTAACGAAAAGAAGATGTAATAAATCCAAATATTAATTTCCTCTAAGAAATTCGAAGATTATTACATCGGATGCTACTAATAAAAGGTAAACCACCGAAAGAAAATGTAATAAATACTGTCAAATATTAATGAGAATTAACAATCCTTAAGAAATTCATAAAGATTATTACATCGGATATTAATAAAAGGTAACCACCGAAAAGAAGATGTTTTCAAATATTAATGAGAATTAACAACTTTTCTAAGAAATTCAAAGATTATTACATCGGATGCTTTAATAAAAAGGTAACCACCGAAAAGAAGATGTAATAAATACTATCAAATATTAATGAGAATTAACAATCCTTTCTCTAAGAAATTGAAGATTATTACATCGGATACTACTAATCACCAAAAAGGTAACCACCGAAAGAAGATGCTACTAATAAAAGGTAAACACCGAAAGAAGATACAATATCAAATATTAATGAGAATTAACAATCCTTCCTCTAAGAAATTCGAAGATTATTTCATTCGGATGCTACTAATAAAAGGTAACCACCGAAAGAAAATATAATAAATACTCGTCAAATATTAATGAGAATTAACAATCTTTCTCTAAGAAATTCAAAGACTATTACATCGGAATATTAAAAGGCAACATCGAAAGAAGATGTAATAAATACTCGTCAAATATTAATGAATTACCATAATAAAATGTAACCACCGAAAAGAAGATGTAATAAATACTCTTCAAAATATTAATGACAATTAACAATCATTCCTAGAAATCTAAGATTATTACATCGGAATTAAAAGGTAACCACCGAAAAGAAAAGATTAATAAATACTGTCAAATATTAATGAGAATTAACAATCCTTTCTCTAAGAAATTGAAGAATAAATCGATGCTACTAATAAAAGGTAACCACCGAAAAGAAGATGCCGTAATAAATACTTGTCAAATATTAATGAGAATTAACAATCATTCCTCTAAGAAATTTGAAGATTATTACATCGGATGCTACTAAAAAGGTAAACCACCGAAAAGAAGATGTAATAAATACTCATCAAATATTAATGACAATTAACAATAAGAAATTGGAAGATTATTAAAGAAATTCAAATGCAATAAATACCATCAAATAATTTAACAACTTTCCTCTCAGAAAACTTGAAGATTATTACATCGGAATAAAAAAGGTAACCACCGAAAAGAAGATGTAATAAATACCGTCAAATATTAATGAGAATTAACAATCCTTTCTCTAAGAAATTCGAAGAATAACCCATCGGATGCTACTAATAAAAGGTAAACCACCGAAAGAAGATGTAATAAATATCGTCAAATATTAATGAGAATTAATAATCCTTTCTTAAGAAATTCAAGATTATTACATCGGATGCTACTAATAAAAGGTAACCACCGAAAAGAAGATGTAATAAATACCGTCAAATATTAATGAGAATTAACAATTCTTTCTATAAGAAATTCAAAGATTATTACATCGGATGCTACTAATAAAAGGTAACCACCGAAAGAAGATGTAATAAATACTCATCAAATATTAATGTCTGTAGAAATTTGAAGATTATTACATCGGACGTTACTAATAAAAGGTAACCACCTTCCCAAATATTAATGAGAATTAACAATTCTAAGAAATTGAAGAATATTTACATCGGATGCTACTAATAAAAGGTAACCACCGAAAAAGATGTAATAAATACTCGTCAAATATTAATGGAATTAAATCCTTTCTGAAATTCGAAGATTATTAAATCGAAAAGGATGCTACTGTCAATAAATGAGCAAAGAAAAAAGACCATTAAAGATGTAATAAATATAAATCAAATATTAATGAGAATTAACAATCCTTCCTCTAAGAAATTCAAAGACTATTACATCGATTCTACTAAAAAAGGGTAACCACCGAAAAGAAGATGTAATAAATACTGTCAAATATTAATGAGAATTAACAATCCTTCCTCTAAGAAATTGAAAGATTATTACATCGATGCTACTAATAAAAGGTAACCACCGAAAAGAAGATGTAATAAATACTCGTCAAATATTAATGAGAATTAACAATCCTTTTCTAATAAATTGGAAGATTATTACATCGATGCTACTAATAAAAAGGTAACCACGAAAAGAAGATGTAATAAATACTTGTCAAATATTAATGAGAATTAACAACTTTCTCTAAGAAATTTAAAGTTATTACATGGATGCTACTAATAAAAGTAAACCACCGAAAAGAAGATGTAATAAATACTGTCAAATATTAATGAGAATTAACAATTTCCTCTAAGAAATTCGAAGATTATTACATCGGATGTTACTAATAAAAAGGTAACCACCGAAAAGAAGATGTAATAAATACGTCAAATATTAATGAGAATTAACAATCCTTTTCTCTAAGAAATTTAAAGACTATTACATCGGATGCTACCATAATGAAAAGGTAACCACCGAAAGAAGATGTAATAAATACTTGTCAAATATTAATGAGAATTAACAATCCTTTCTCTAAGAAATTCGAAGATTATTACATAACCACCGAAAAGGATGCTAATAATAAAAGGTAACCACTTTCGAAAAGAAGATGAAAATAAATACTTGTCAAATATTAATGAGAATTAACAATCCTTTCTCTAAGAAATTAAAGAATATTACATCGGATGTTACTAATAAAAGGTAACCACCGAAAAGAAGATGTAATAAATATCAGTCAAATATTAATGAGAATTAACATTCTTTTCTCTAAGAAATTGAAGATTATTACATCGGATGCTACTAATAAAAGGAAACCACCGAAAAGAAGATGTAATAAATACTCGTCAAATATTAATGAGAATTAACAATCCTTTCCTAAGAAATTCGAAGATTATTACATCGATGCTACTAATAAAATGTAACCACCGAAAAGAAGATAATAAATACTCGTCAAATATTAATGAGAATTAACAATCCTTTCCTCTAAGAAATTGAAGATTATTACATTGATGCTACTAATAAAAGGTAACCACCGAAAAGAAGATGTAATAAATACTCGTCAAATATTAATGAGAATTAACAATCATTATTCGAAGAAATTAAAGATTATTACATCGATTCTACTAATAAAATGAATTAAAACCACCGAAAAGAAGATTATTACATCGGATGTAATAAATATAAATCAAATATTAATGAGAATTAACAATCCTTCCTCTAAGAAAATCGAAGATTATTACATCGGATGCTACTAATAAAAGGTAACCACCGAAAGAAGATGTAATAAATACTGTCAAATATTAATGAGAATTAACAATCCTTTCTCTAAGAAATTAAAGATTATTACATCGGATGCTACTAATAAAAAGGTAAACCACCGAAAAGAAGATGTATAAATACTCGTCAATATTACCAGGACCACACATCCTTTCTCTAGAAATTGAAAGACTATTACATCGGATGCTACTAATAAAGGTAACCACCGAAAAGAAGATGTAATAAATACTCATCAAATATTAATGAAATTAAAATCCTTCCTCTAAGAAATTCAAAGATTATTACATCTGATTCTACTAATAAAGGTAACCACCGAAAAGAAGATGTAAATAAATACTCGTCAAATATTAATGAGAATTAACAATCCTTCCTCTAAGAAATTCAAAAGAACTATTACATCGGATGCTACTAATAAAAGGTAACCACCGAAAAGAAGATATAATAAATACTCGTCAAATATTAATGAGAATTAACAATCCTTTTCTAAGAAATTGAACTATTACATCGGATGCTACTAATAAAGGTAACCACCGAAAGAAGATATAATAAATATTCGTTGTCAAATATTAATGAGAATTAACAATCCTTTCTAAGAAATTAAAGACTATTACATCGGATACTACTAATAAAGGTAACCACCGAAAAGACGATGTAATAAATACTCGTCAAATATTAATGATGAATTAACAATCCTTCCTCTAAGAAATTTGAAGATTATTACATCGGATGCTACTAATAAAAAGTAACCACCGAAAAGAAGATAAATAAATACTGTCAAATAATGAGAATTAAATATTTCCTCTAAGAAATTAAAGATTATTACATCGGATGCTACCTAATAAAAGGTAACGAAAAGAAGATGTAATAAATATTCAAATCAAATATTAATGAGAATTAACAATCCTTCCTCTAAGAAATTCAAGATTATTACATCGGATGCTACTAATAAAGGTAACCACCGAAAGATGTAATAAATGCTCGTCAAATATTAATGAGAATTAACAATCCTTTTCCGAAATTCAAAAAGCTATTACATCGGATGCTACTAATAAAAGAGTAACCACCGAAAAAGAAGATGTAATAAATAATCATCAAAATTAATGAGAATTAACAATCACTTCTCTAAAATTCGAATTATTACATTGAATTGCTACTAATAAAAGGTAACCACCGAAAAAGGAAGATGTAATAAATATAAATCAAATATTAATGAGAATTAACAATCCTTTCTCCTAAGATATTCAGAAGAATATTACATCAGATGCTACTAATAAAAAATTACCACCGAAAAGAAATAATAAATACTTGTCAAATATTAATAATTAACAATCTTTTCTCTAAGAAATTGAAGATTATTACATCGGATGCTACTAATAAAGTAACCACCGAAAGATGTAATAAATACTTTGTCAAATAATAATGAAAATTAACAATCCTTTCTCATCGGGATGCTACTAATAAAGGTTGAAAAAATTATTACTCATCGGATATTAACTAATTAACAATCACTTTCTCTAAAAATTAACCATTGGATACGTAAAAATACCAGAAAGGAAATAAATACTCGTCAAATATTATTAAATTAACAATCCTTTCTAAGAAATTCAAATAACAACCATCAGGTTCTACTAATAAAAAGGTAACCAATGAAAAGAAGATGTAATAAATACTCGTCAAATATTAATGAGAATTAACAATCCTTTCTCAGAAATTCAAAGACTATTACATCAGATGCTACTAATAAAAGGTAACCACCGAAAAGAAGATGTAATAAATACTCTGTCAAATATTAATGAGAATTAACAATCCTTTCTCTAAGAAATTCGAAGATTACATCTGATATTAAAGATAATAAAAGAAGATGTACAACACACAGCATAATGAGAATTAATAATAAATATAAACGAAAGCAATATCGGATATGAGAATTAACAATCCTTTCTATATAAAAAGCGAGAATTAACAATTGGTATTATAAGAAATTGAAGACTAATAAATACTATTAAAACCACCAAAAGAAAGATGTAATAAATATCGTCAAATATTCGAGAATACCAATCCTTCTAAGAAATTAAAGACTCATTAGCATCGGAAGATACTAGCAAAAAGGTAACCAACGAAAAGAAGATAATAAATACTCGTCAAATATTAATGAGAATTAATAATCTTTCCTCTAAGAAATTCGAAGACTATTACATCGGATACTACTAATAAAAGGTAACCACCGAAAGAAGATGTAATAAATACTCGTCAAATATTAATGAGAATTAACAATCCTTTCTCTAAGAAATTCAAGATTATTACATCAGATGCTACTAATAAAAGGTAACCACCGAAAAGAAGATGTAATAAATACTCATCAAATTTAATGAGAATTAACAATCCTTTCTCTAAGACATTCGAAGATTATTACATCGGATGCTACTACTAATAAAAAGGTAACCACCGAAAGGAAGATGTAATAAATACTCGTCAAATAATAATGAGAATTAACAATCCTTCCTCCTAAGAAATTCAAAAGATTATTACATCGGACTACTAATAAAAGGCGCTTACCGAAAAGAAGATACAATAAATACTCGTCAAATATTAATAAAGAATTTTCCCAAGAATTTATTACATTCGATGCTACTCAAAAGGTAAATTCAAAAAAAGAAGATTAATAAATCTTGTCAAATATTAACGAGAAATAACAATCCTTTCTAAGAAATTCAAAAGGTTATTACATCGGACGCTGCTAATAAAAAGGTAACCACCGAAAAGAAGATGTAAAAATACAAATAATGAGAATTAAACAATCCTTTCTCTAAGAAATTCAAGATTATTACATCGGATGCTACTAATAAAGGTAACCACCGAAAAGAAGATGTAATAAATACTCATCAAATATTAATGAGAATTAACAATCCTTTCTCTAAAGGGAAATTTCAAAGATTATTACATCCGGATGCTACTAATAAAAGGTAACCACCGAAAGAAGATATAAAAACCGCTAAATCAAATATTAATGAATTAACAATCCTTTCTAAGAAATTCGAAAGATTATTACATCGGATGCTACTAATAAAAAACCACAATGAAAGAAGATGCCAATAAATACTTGTCAAATATTAATGAGAATAACAATCTTCAAGAAATTCAAAGATTATTTGATCGGATGCTACTAATCAAATAATAAAGGTAACCACCGAAAAGAAGATGTAATAAATACTTGTCAAATATTAATGAGAATTAACAATCCTTTCTCTAAGAAATTCGAAGATTATTACATCGGATACTACTAATAAAAGGTAACCACCGAAAAGAAGATGTAATAAATACTCGTCAAATTTTAATGAGAATTAACAATCCTTTCTCTAAGAAATTCGAAGATTATTACATCGGATGCTACTAATAAAAGGTAACCACCGAAAGAAGATGTAATAAATACTCATCAAATATTAATGAAATTAACAATCCTTCCTCTAGAAATTCAAATATTATTACCATCGGATGCTACTAATAAAAGGTAACCACCGAAAAGAAGATGTAATAAATACTCGTCAAATATTAATGAGAATTAACAATCGTTCTCTAAAATTCAAAGAATATTACATCGGATGCTACTAATAAAAAAAGGTAATAACCACCGAAAGAAGATCCTTACTCTAAATAATCATCAAATATTAATGAGAATTAACATTAATCCTTTCTCTAAAGAAATCTGAAGAATATTACATCGAGGCTACTAATAAAAGGTAACCACCGAAAGATGTAATAAATACTCGTCAAATATTAATGAGAATTAACAATCCTTTCTCTAAGAAATTGAAGATTATTACATCGGATGCTACTAATAAAATGCCAACCACCGAAAAGAAAGATGTAATAAATACTTGTCAAATATTAATGAAAATTAGCAATCCTTTCACTAAAAATTCAAAGACTAGCCACATCGGATGCACTGCTAATAAAGGTAACCACCGAAAGAAGATGTAATAAATACTCGTCAAATATTAATGAGAATTAACAATCCTTCCTCTAAGAAATTCGAAAGATTATTACATCGGATTCTACTAATAAAAGGTAACCACCGAAAGAAGATGTAATAAATACTCGTCAAATATTAATGAAAATTAACATCCTTCCTCTAAGAAATTCAAATATTATTTCATCGGATTCTACTAATAAAGAGTAACCAGAAAAGAAAATGTAATAAATACTCTCTCGTCAAATAACCAAATTAACAATCCTTTCTCCTAAGAAATTCAAAACTATTACATCGGATACTTTACTAAAAGCTATACCGAAAAGAAAGATGTAAATAAATACTCGTCAAATATTAATGAGAATTAACAATCCTTTTCTAAGAAATTCGAAAATTATTACATCTGATGCTACTAATAAAAAGGTAACCACCGAAAAGAAGATGTAATAAATACTCGTCAAATATTAATGAGAATTAACAATCCTTTCTATAAAATTCAAAAACTATTATATCGGATACTACTAATAAAAGTAACCACCGAAAAGGAAGATATAATAAATACTCATCAAATATTAATGAGAATTACAATCCTTCCTAGAAATTCGAATTATTACATCGGATGCTACTAATAAAAGAAAACGACCGAAAGAAGATGTAATAAATATTCGTCAAATAATAATGAGAATTAACAATCCCTTTCTCTAAGAAATTCGAAGATTATTACATCGGATGCTACTATTAAAAGGTAACCACCGAAAAGTCCAATAATATTAAAATTAACAATCTAAAATAAATCGGATGCTACTAATAAAGGTAACCACCGAAGACGAAATAAAAATCATCAAATGACAATGAAATTAACAATCCTTTCTAAAGAAATTCCAAAGATTATTACATCGGATTCTACTAATAAAGTTAACCACCGAAAAAAGATGTAATAAATACTCGTCCAAATATTAATGAGAATTAACAATCCTTCCTCTAAGAAATTTAGAAAATTATTTCATCCGGATGCTCAAAAGACATTCCGAAAAATGTAATAAATATAAATCCAAATAATAAAAATCCTTTCCGAAAAGCCTATTAAGATGCTACTAATAAATAAATACTCGTCAAATATTAATGGGAATTAACAATCCTTCCTCTAATAAATTCGAAGAAAGTTATTGCATCGGATGCTACTAATAAAGGTAAACACCGAAAAGAAGATGTAATAAATATAAATCAAATATTATAAATACTCCTTTATAAGAAATTCCAAGACTATTAATGAAATTAACTAATAAAATCCGAAAAAGAAGATGTAATTTCAAATATTGAGAAATAAATTCTTCCTCTAAGAAGTTATTACATCGGATGCTACTAAGCAAAAATTAACCACCGAAAAGAAGATGTAACCAAATACTCGTCAAATATTAATGAGGTAACAATCCTTTCTCCTAAGAAATTCGAAAATTATTACATCGGATACTACTAATAAAAGTAACCACCGAAAAGAAGATGTAATAAATACTTCACGTCAAATTTAATGAAATTAACAATCCTTTCTCTAAAAATTCGAAGGTATTACATCGGATGCTCTTAATAAAGTTAACCACCGAAAAGACGATGTAATAAATACTCATCAAATATTAATAATTAACAATCCCTTTCTCTAAGAAATTCGAAGATTAGCCATTGGATGCCTACTGGCAAAGGTAACCGCAAAGATGTAATAAATACTCGTCAAAATTCAATGAGAATTAACAATCCTTTCTCTAAAATTCGAAGATTATTACATCGGATTACTGCTAATAAAAGGTTACCACCGAAAGAAGATATAATAAATACTCGTCCAAATATTAATGTAGATAACAATCCTTTCTCTAAGAATTGAAAGATTATTACATCGGGATACTACTAATAAAAGGTAACCACCGAAAAGAAAGATATAATAAATATAATCAAAAATATTAATGAAATTAGCAATCTTTTCCTCTAAAATTCAAGATTATTACATCGGATGCTACTAATAAAACTAATTGAAAGAAGATGTAATAAATAATCATCAAATATTAATGAAATTAACAATCCTTCCTCTAAGAAATTCGAGAATTATTACATTGGATGCTACTAATAAAAGGTAACCACCGAAAGGAAGATGTAATAAATACTCATCAAATATTAATGAAAATTAACAATCCTTTCCTCTAAGATATTCGAAGATTATTACAACGGATGCTACTAACAGGTAACCACCGATGTAATACTCGTCAAATATTAATAATAAAATATTAACCCATCGGATGCTACTAATAAAAAGGTAACCAAAAGAAGATGTAATAAATGCTTGTCAAATATTAATGAGAATTAACAATCATTCCTCTAAAAATTCGAAATTATTATTACATCGGATGCTACTAATAAAGGTAACCACTGAAAAAGATGTAATAAATATTCGTCAAAATAATGAAATTAACAATCCTTCCTCTAAATTCGAAGATAATCGGACGCTACTAATCCTCTAAAATAAAATCGAATTATTACAACGGATACTACTAATAAAGGTAACCCCGAAAAGAAGATATAATAAATACTCGTCAAATATTAATGAAAATTAACAATCCTTCCTCTAAAATTCAACTATAGCCATCGGATTATAATAAAAGGTAACCACCGGATGCTCCTCTAAATTAATTACAACGGATACTACCCTAACCACCGAAAAGAAGATATAATAAAATACTCATCAAATAATAATGAAAATTAACAATCCTTTCTCTAAAATTCAAAGAATTATTACATCGGATTCACTAATAAAGAGTAAACCGAAAAGAAAGATATAATAAATATAAATCAAATATTAATGAGAATTAACATTCCTCTAAGAAATTCAAAATTACCCCATCGGATGCTACTACTAAAAGGTAACCACCGAAAAGAAGATGTAACAAATACTTGTCAAATATTAATGAAAATAACAATCATTCCCTCTAAAATTCAAAATTTATTACATCGGATACTGCTAACAAAAAGTAACCACCGAAAAGAAGATGTAATAAATACAAATCAAATATTAATGAAATTAACAATCCTTTCTCTAAAGAAATTCAAATATTTATTACATCGGATGCTACTAATAAAAAGTATTACCGAAGATGCCAAAAAATACTCGTCAAATATTAATGAAAATTAACAATCCTTTCTCTAAAAATTCAAATCGGATTTAATAAAAGGTAATACCGAAAAGAAGATTAATAAATCTCGTACTCTAAGAAATTCGAAAGATTATTACCTCAAATATTAAGAAATTGAAGATCTAAGAAATTCAAACAATCGGATACCACTAATGAAAGTAACCACCGTAAAGAAGATGTAATAAATATAAATCAAATACACGAGAATTAACAATCATTTTCTTCAAAATTCGAAGATTATTACATCGATGCCATTAATAAAAGGTAACCACCGAAAAGTAAATACTCGTCAAATATTAACATCCTTGCAAATTCAAAGACTATTATCGGATGAGAATTGCACCAAGAAAGAAGATGCCAATAAATACTCCTTCAAATTCTAAGAATTCCCGAAGATTATTGGCATCGGATACTATAACAAAAAGGAAACGAATGAAAAGAAGATGTATAAATATTCGTCAAATATTGTGAGAATTAACAATCCTTCCTCTCAAGAATTTCGAAGACTATTACATGAGATTACTAAATGAGTAACCACCGAAAAAGAAGATGAATAAATATTTGTCAAATATTAATGAGAATTAATAACTCCTTTCTAAAAATTGAAGACCATTACATCCGGATACTACTAATAAAAGGAAACGACCGAAAGACGATGTAATAAATATTCGTCAAATATTATGAAATTAACAATCCTTTCTCTAAGAAATTCGAAGATTATTACATCGAATTCACTACTAATAAAAGGTAACCACAGAAAAGAAGATGTAATAAATATAATCAAATATTAATGGAATTAACAATCATTACTCTCTAAGTAAAACCGAAAAGAAATTAAATTAAATCCATGAGAAATGCTACTAATAAAAGGTAACCACCGAAAGAAAGATGTAATAAATACTTGTCAAATATTAATGAAAATTAACAATCCTTTCTCTAAGAAATCAAAAATTATTACATCGGATGCTACTAATAAAAAGTAACCACCGAAAAGAAATTAGATGCTTCCTCTAATAAATACTCATCAAATAAAGTAAGCAAAGAATGTAATAAATCCTTTCTCTAAGAAATTCAAAGACTATTACATCGGATGCTACTAATAAAAAGTAACCACCGAAAGAAGATGTAATAAATCTCATCAAATATTAATGAAATTAACAATCCTTTCTCTAAAATTCGGGAATTATTACATCGGATGCTACTAATAAAAAGTAAACCACCGAAAGAAGATGTAATAAATACTCGTCAAATAATAATAGAATTAACAATCATTCCTCTAAGAAATTAAAGGTTATTACATCGGATGCTACTAATAAAGTAAAATCACCGAAAAGAAGATAAATAGCATCAAATATGTGGGGAATTATTTAAAACTATCTAATGAATTGACAACTAATAAAAAGTAACCACCGAAAAGAAGATATAATAAAATTCAAGATTATTGGTAATCATTTCTCGGATATTACATTGGATACTAATAAAGGTAAACCACCAAAAGAAGATTTAATAAATACTCGTCCAAATTTTAATGAGAATTAATAATCCTTCCTCTCAGAAATTTAAAGACTAACCCATCGGATGCTACTAATAAAGTTATACCAAAGTATAATAAATATAATCAAATATTAATAAATTAATCCTTCCATAAAATTCAGAGTTTATTACCATCGGATATTAATAAAGAGCCACCTAAAGAAGAATAATAAATACTCGTCAAGAAATATTAATGAGAATTAACAATCCTTTCTCTAGAAATTCCCCACGATGCTACTAATAAAAAAAATTCACGAAAAGAAAATGTAATAAATACTGCCGTCAAAATAATGAAATTAAACAATCCTTTTCCAAGGAAATTATTATATCGGATGCTACTTTAACCACCTAAGAAATACTCGTCAAGTATTAATGAGAATTAACAATCACTCTCGAAATACATCAGATGCTACTAAAAATAACCACCGAATGAAAGTAATAAATATAAATCAAAGATGTAATTAACAATCCTTCCTCGTCAAATAAATGATTCTAATAAAAGTTAATAAATACTCGTCAAATATTAAGAAACGTCCTTCTGAAATTCGAAGATTATTTATCGGATACTACTAATAAAAGGTAACCAACCAGAAAGAAAATAAAGTCAAATATTAATGAAATTAACAATCCTTTCTAAAATTCAGGAACCAAATATTAATGAGAATGTAAAAAACTCGTCTTTTCTGGGAATTAAGAAACTATCTAAGATCATTACATCGGATGCTAATAACAGTAACCACCGAAAAGAAGATGTAATAAATACTCAAATCAAATAAATATTAATGAGAAAAATCGGATACTATAATAAAACCGAAGAAGATGTAATAAATCTTGTCGAAATAAGAAATAACAAAGGTTATAAAATTCAAAGGTTATTCGGATGCTACTAATAAAAAGGTAACCACTTAAAGAAGATGTAATAAATACTTCTTCAATAATAATGAAATTAATCCTTTCTCTAAGAAATTCAAAATTATTACATTGCTACTAATTAACCACCGAAAGAAGATAATAAATACTCGTCAAATTTTAATGAAATTAACAATTACTAAAAATTCGAGGAATTATTACATCGGATGCTACTAAATAAAAGGT
Organism: Acanthosepion pharaonis; assembly: GCA_903632075.3. NCBI lineage: Eukaryota > Metazoa > Mollusca > Cephalopoda > Sepiida > Sepiidae > Acanthosepion > Acanthosepion pharaonis. Next base: position 2,986,707 of record CAHIKZ030005210.1, read on the forward strand.
TAATACCGAAAAGAAGATGTAATAAATACTCGTCAAATATGAATGAGAATTAACATCCTTTCTCAAGAAATTCGAGAAATTTCGGATGCTACTAATAAAGGTAACCACGAAGAGATGTAATAAGATAGCGAAAATTAACAATCCTTTCTCTAAGAAATTCAAAGACTATTAATCGGATACTACTAATAAAAAGGTAACCACCGAAAAGAAGACATTGAAATAATCATCAAATATTGTCAATCCTTTCTTAATGAGATTATTGGATACTACTAACACCGAAAGATGTTAAATACTCGTCAATATTAATGAAATTAACAAAGATTGAAGAATATTACATCTGATGCTACTAATAACCACCGAAAAAAGATGTAAACCACTTGTAAAAAGAAGAATTAACAATCATTCTCTAAATTCAACTTGTCAGAACTACTAATAAAAGTAACCACCGAAAAGAAGATATATGTGCATCTGAACATTTCCTCTAAGAAATTCGAAGATTGTTTCATCGGATACTGCTAATAAAAGGTAACCACTGAAAAGAGACGTAATAAAATAATCGTCAAATATTAATGAGAATTAACAATCCTTTCTAAGAATTCGATATTATTACATCGGATGCTACAATAAAGGTAACCACCGAAAGGAAGATGTAATAAATACTCGTCAAAATGTGAGAATTAATAATCTTTCTTCTAAAATTCCAAAGACTTATTACATCGATACTAATAAAATGTAAACGAAAAGAAGATATAATAAATACTCGTCAAATATTAATGAGAAATTAACAATCATTCCTCTAAGAATTGAAGAATTATTACATCGGATGATACTAATAAAAGGTAACCACCGAAAAGGAAGATATAATAAATACTTGTCAAATAATAATGAATTAATAATCATTCTAAGAAATTGAAGATTATTATATCGGATACTACTAATAAAAAGGTAACCACCGAAAAGAAGATGTAATAAATACTCATCAAATATTACTGAGAATTAACAATCTTCCTCTAAAAAATTCGAAGATTATTACATCGGATACTACTAATAAAAGGTAAATAACAAGAAGAGATAATAATACTCGTCAAATATTAATGAGAATTAACAATCCTTTCTCTAAGAAATTAAAGATTATTACATCGATGCAGAAAAGAGGATGCTAATAAATATAAATGCGTGTGTGAAATTAACAATCCTTTCTGAAAAAGAATCGGATGCTACTAATAAATAACCACCGAAAAATATAATAAATACTCGTGAAATAGAATGAAAATTGTAATCCTTTCCTCTAAGACATTCGAAGATTATTACATCGGATGCTACTAATAAAAGGTAACCAATTAAAAGAAGATGTAATAAATACTCGTCAAATATTAATGAGAATTAACAACTTTCTCTAAGAAATTAAAGATTATTATATCGGATGCCTACAATAAAATGCCTTACCGAAAGACCGAAACTCGTCAAAAATATTAAAGTGTAATCCTTTCTCTAATTGAGAATTGCATCAATACTACTAAGAAATTACCACCGAAAGAAGATATAATAAATACTCATCGATGTTAATGAAATTAACAATCCTTTCTCTAAAGAACGCATCGGATGCTACTACTAAAAGAAAAGAGAATATAACAAATAACGTCAAATATTAATGAGAATTTAAATCCTTTCTCTCTAAGAAATTGAAGATTATTACATCGGGTTTACCTAATAAAGTAACCACCGAAAAGAACGATGTAAATACTCATCAAATATTCGTCAATCCTTTTCTCTAATGAGAATTAATTAATCTTTTCAATAATGGAACCGAAGGAAGATGTAATAAATTCTCAATCGGATAATCCTTTCTAAGATATTCGAAGAATATTACATCGGCAACTAATAATGAAAAGAAGATGAATAAAATACTCGTCAAATAATAATGAGAATTACAATTCTCTAAGAAATTCTGAAGACTATTACATCGGATGCTACTAATAAAAGGTAACCACCGAAAAGAAGATGTAATAAATACTCATCAAATATTAATCGAATAATAATCCTTCCTCTCACAATTCAAAGATTATTACATCGGATGCTACTAATAAAAGGTAACCACGAAAGAAGATGTAATAAATACTCGTCAAATATTAATGAGAATTAACAATCATTTCTCTGAGAAATTCAAAGATTATTACATCGGATGCTACTAATAAAAGGTAACCACCGAAAAGAAGATGTAATAAATACTTGTCAAATATTAATGAGAATTAACAATAAGAAATTAAAAGTTATTACATCGGATGCTACTACTAAAAGGTAACCACCGAAAAGAAGATGTAATAAATACTTGTCAAATATTAATGAGAATTACAATCCTTTCTCTAAGAAATTCAAAGATTATTACATCGGATGCTACTAATAAAAGGTAACCACCGAAAAGAAGATGTAATAAATACTCGTCAAATATTAATGAGAATTAACAATCCTTTCTCTAAGAAATTGAAGATTATTACATCGGATGCTACTAATAAAAGGTAACCACTGAAAAGAAGATGTAATAAATACTTGTCAAATATTAATGAGAATTAATAATCCTTCCTCTAAGAAATTCGAAGATTATTACATCGGATGCTACTAATAAAAGGTAACCACCGAAAAGAAGATGTAATAAATACTCATCAAATATTAATGAGAATTAACAATCCTTCTCTAAGAAATTAAAAGATTATTTCATCGGATGCTACTAATAAAGGTAACCACCGAAAAGAAAATATAATAAATACTCATCAAATGTATTAATGAGAATTAATAATCCTTTCTCTAAGAAATTCAAATATTAACCCATCGATGCTACTAATAAAAGTAACCACCGAAAAGAAGATGTAATAAAATACTCGTCGATATTAATGAGAATTAACAATCATTCCTCTAAGAAATTCAGAAGATTACGTATCGGATGCTACCCTAACAAAGGTAACCACCGAAAGAAGATGCAATAAATACTCGTCAAAAATATTAATGAGAATTAACAATCTTCCTCTAAGAAATTCAAGATTATTACATCGATTCTACCTAATAAAAAGTAACCACCGAAAAGAAGATGTAAATACTGTCAAATATTAATGAGAATTAATAATCCTTTTCCTAAAGAAATTCAGATTATTACATCGGATACTACTAATAAAAGGTAAACCACCGAAAAGAAGATGTAATAAATACTCGTCAAATATTAATGAGAATTAACAATCCTTTCCTCTAAGAAATTCAAAGATTATTACATCGGATGCTACTAATAAAAGGTAACCACCGAAAAAGAAAGATGTAATAAACACTCGTCAAATATTAATGAGAATTAACAATTTTTCTCTAAGAAATTCAAAGACTATTACATCGGATGCTACTAATAAAAGGTAACCACCGAAAAGAAGATGTAATAAATACTCGTCAAATATTAATGAGAATTAACAATCCTTCCTCTAAGAAATTCGAAGATTATTACATCGGATGCTACTAATAAAAAGGTAACCACCGAAAAGAAGATGTAATAAATACCGTCAAATATTAATGAGAATTAACAATCCTTTCTCTAAGAAATTCAAAGATTATTACATCGGATGCTACTAATAAAAGGTAACCACCGAAAGGAAGATGTAATAAATACTCGTCAAATATTAAGAATTAACAATCCTTTCTAAGAAATTCGAAGATTATTACATCGGATGCTACTAATAAAAAACCGAAAAGAAGTAAATACCAAATATTAATGAGAATTAACAACAGAAAAAGATTATTAAGATTCTACTAATAAAAGGTAATAAATACTGTCAAATATTAATGAGAATTAACAATCCTTTCTCTAAGAAATTGAAGATTATTACATCGGATGCTACTAATAAAAGGTAACCACCGAAAAGAAGATGTAATAAATACTCGTCAAATATTAATGAGAATTAACGGAACCTTTTCTAAGAAATTGAAGATTAATACAATGGATGATTACTAATAATAAAAAGGTAACCACCGAAAAGAAGATGTAATAAATACTCGTCAAATATTAATGAGAATTAACAAATCCTTTCTAAGAAATTCGAAGATTATTACATCGGATGCTACTAATAAAAGGTAAACCACCGAAAAGAAGATGTAATAAATACTCGTCAAATATTAATGAGAATTAACAATCCTTTCTCTAAGAAATTCGACTATTACATCGGATGCTACTAATAAAAGGTAACCACCGAAAAGAAGATACTTAATAAATACTCGTCAAATATTAATGAGAATTAACAATCCTTCCTCTAAGAAATTCGAAGATTATTACATCGGATGCTACTAATAAAATGTAACCACCGAAAAGAAGATGTAATAAAATAAATCAAATATTAATGAGAATTAACAATCCTTTCTCTAAGAAATTCAAAAAGATTATTACATCGGATTACTAATAAAGGTAACCACCGAAAGAAGATGTAATAAATACTTGTCAAATATTAATGAAATAACAATCCTTCCTCTAAAAATTCAAAGATTGTCACATCGGATGCTACTAATAAAAGGTAACCACCGAAAAGAAGATGTAATAACATTGTCAAATATTAATGAAATTGACAATCCTTTCTCTAAAAATTCAAATATTATTACATCGATGCTACTAATAAAGGTAACCACCGAAAGAAGATGTAATAAATACTCGTCAAATATTAATGAGAATTAACAATCCTTTTCTCTAAGAAATTCAAAAGACTATTACATCGGATGCTACTAATAAAAGGTAACCACCGAAAAGAAGATGTAATAAATACTCGTCAAATATTAATGAGAATTAACAATCCTTTCTCTAAGAAATTCGAAGATTATTACATCGGATGCTACTAATAAAAGGTAACCACCGAAAAGAAGATGTAATAAATACTCGTCAAATATTAATGAGAATTAACAATCCTTTCTCTAAGAAATTCAAAGACTATTACATCGGATGCTACTAATAAAAGGTAACCACCGAAAAGAAGATGTAATAAATACTCGTCAAATATTAATGAAATTAACAATCCTTTCTCTAAGAAATTCAAAGATTATTACATCGGATGCTACTAATAAAAGGTGTAATAAATATAAATAATAATTAGCAATCCTTTCTCCTAAGAAATTCGAAAATTATTACATGAGCTACTAATAAAATGCCAACCAACCCGAAAGAAGATGTAATAAATACTTGTCCAAATATTGTGAAAATTAGCAATCTGTTCACTAAAATTCGAATTAATAGCCACATCGGATGCACTACTACTAATAAAGGTAACCACCGAAAGAAGATGTAATAATACTTATCCAAATATTAATGAGAATTAACAATTCTTCCTCTAAGAAATTCAAATATTACATCGGATACTACTAATAAAAGGTAACCACCGAAAAGAAGATGTAATAAATACTCGTCAAATATTAATGAAATTAAGAATTGAAAATCGAGGAAATCCTTCCTCTAAGAAATTAAAGATGTATTACATCAAATATTACTAATAAAAGGTAAGAAATTGAAAAGAAGATGCACACTAATAAATACCACCTCTAATAAAAATTAATGAGAATTAACAATCCTTTTCTAAGAAATTGGAAGACTATTACATCGGATGCTACTAATAAAGGTAACCACCGAAAAGAAGATGTAATAAATAACGTCAAATATTAATGAAATTAACAATCATTCCTCTAAAATTCAAGAAAGATTGTACATCAGATGCTACTAATAAAAGTAACCACCGAAAAGAAGATATAATAAATACTCGTCAAATATTAATGAAATTAACAATCCTTCCTAAGAAATTCAAATATTGGCCATCGGATGCTACTAATAAAAGGTAACCATGAAAGAAAGTGTAACCAATATATCAAATATTAATAAATTAACAATCCTTTCTCTAAGAAATTCAAAGACTATTACATCGGATGCTACTAATAAAGGTAACCACCGAAAGAAGATGTAATAAATATAAATCAAATATTAATGAGAATTAACAATTAGCTACTCAAATTCGAAGATTATTACATCTGATGCTACTAATGAGTAACCACCGAAAAGAAGATATAATAAATACTCGTCAAATATTAATGAGAATTAACAACTTTCTAAGAAATTGAAGATTATTACATCGGATGCTACTAATAAAAGGTAACCACCGAAAAGAAGATATAAATAAATACTCGTCAAAACATTAATGAGAATTAATAATCCTTCCTCTAAAAATTAAAGATTATTATATCGGATGCTACTAAAAAAAGGTATACACAGAAAAGACGATTAATAAATACTCAATATTAATGAGAATTAACAATCCTTTCTAAGAAATTCGAAAGATTATTACATCGGATGCTACTAATAAAAGTACAACCACCGAAAGGAAGAGATGTAATAAACACTCGTCAAATATTAATGAGAATTAGTTAACTTTTCTATAATATTCAAAGAATATTACATGGATGCTACTAATAAAATGTAACCACCGAAAAGAAGATATAATAAATACTCGTGAAATAATGTGAGAATTAACAATCATTCCTCTAAGAAATTCAGAAGATTATTACATCGGATGCTACTAACAAAAAGGTAACCACCGAAAAGAAGATGGAACAAGCTCGTCAAATATTAATGAGAATTAACAATCATTCCTCTAAGAAATTCGAAGATTATTACATCGGATGCCACTAATAAAAGGCAAAACACCGAAAAGAAGATGTAATAAATACTCGTCAAATATTAATGAGAATTAACGAAATCCCTTTCTCTAAGATTATTACGTCGGGATGCTACTAATAAAATTACCACCGAAAGATATAATAAATACTCGTCAAATATTAAAGGTTAACAATCCTTTCTGAAAAGAAGATTATTAATCGGAAACACCGTCGAAACATTAATGAAAATTCAACAATCCTTCCTTTCTAAGAAATTCAAAGACTATTACATCGACGCTACTAACAAAAGGTAACCCACCGAAAAAGACGATGTAATAAACACTCATCAAATATTAATGAGAATTAATAATCCTTTCTCAGAAATTCGAAGATTATTATTGGATGCTACTAATAAAAAAGGCAACCACCGAAAAGAAGATGTAATAAATACTCAATCCAAACATTAATAACAATCAACTTTCTCTGAATATTATAAGAAATTACATAAAGACTATTAGTAACCTGAAAAGAAGATGTAATAAATGCTCAGTCATTAAAGGTAACCATTCTCGAAAATTTAAAGACTATTACATCGGATACTGCAACAAAATATCGAAGATGTAATAAATATCGTCAAAATGAGAATTAACAATCCTTCCTCTAAGAAATTCAAAGATTATTACATCGGATGCTTACTAATAAAAGGTAACCACCGAAAAGAAGATGTAATAAATACTCGTCAAATATTAAATGAATTAACAACCTTCCTGAAGAAATTTAAAGACTATTATTGATGCTACTAAATAAAAGTAACCACCGAAAGAAGATAATAAATATAATCAAATATTAATGAGGAATTAACAATCCTTTCCTCTAAGAAATTCAGGAATTATTACATCAGATTCTACTAATAAAAGGTAACCACCGAAAAGAAGAGATGTAATAAATACTCGTCAAACATTAATGAGAATTAACAATCCTTCTCAAGAAAATCAAGATTATTACATCGGATGCTACTAATAAAAGGTAACCACAGAAAAGTAAGATGTAATAAATAATCCAAAAAATATTAATGAGAATTAAAAATCCTACTCTAAGAAATTAAAATTATTACATCGGATGCTACTAATAAAAGGTAAATAATTGAAAAAAGATGTAATAAATACTCGTCAAATATTATTGAAATTAACAATCCTTTCTCTAAGAAATTCAAAGACTATTACATCGGATGCTACTAATAAAAGTAACCACCGAAAAGAAGATAATAAATACTCGTCAATATTAATGAGAATTAATCAACTTCTAAGAAATTAGAAGATTATTACATCGGATTCTACTAATAAAAGGTAACCACCGAAAAGAAGATGTACAAATACTTGTCAAAATTAATGAGAATTAATAACCTTTTCCTCTAAGAAATTAAAGACTATTTCATCGGATGCTACTAATAAAAGGTAACCACCGAAAGACGATATAATAAATACTCGTCAAATATTAATGAGAATTAACAATCCTTTCTCTAAGAAATCCAAAGACTATTACATACTGGATACTACTAATAAAAGGCTAACCACCGAAAGGAAGATGTAATAAATTAAGTCAAATATTAATGAGAATTAACAATCCCCACTCTAAATATTCGAAGATTATTACAACGGATGCTACTAATAAAAGGTAACCACCGAAAAGAAGATGTAAAAATACCCGTCAAATATTAATGAGAATTAATATCCTCTCTAAGAATTCAAAAGACTATTACATCGATGCTACTAATAAAAGTGTAACCACCGAAAAGAAGGGTTAAACATCAAATATTAATAGAATTAATAATCCTTCCTCTAAAAATTCAATATTATTACATCGGATGCTACTAATAAAGAAACGACCGAAAAAAGTAAGATGTGAATAAATATTCGTCAAATAATAATGAGAATTAACAATCATTCCTCTAAGAAATTAAAGACCATTATATCGGATGCTACTAATAAAAGGTAAATTCACTAATAAAATGAGAATTAACAACCACCTAAGAAATTGAAGATTGTACATCGACCCTACTAATAAAAGGTAACAATCAAATAAATATTTCAAAATTACTGAGAATTGTAATCCTTTCTCTAAGAAAATCAAAGACTGTTATATCGGATGCTACTAATAAAAAAGGTAACCACAGAAATGTAATAAATAACATCAAATATTAATGAGAATTAACAATCCTTTCTCTAAAAATTCGAAGATTATTACCACTCGATTCTTACTAAAAGGGTAACCACCGAAAAAGAAGATGTAATAAATACTCGTCAAATATTAATGAGAATTAACAATCCTTCCTCTAAGAAATTAAAGACTATTTCACCGGATGCTACTAATAAAAGGTAACCACCGAAAAAGAAAATGTAATAAATACTCGTCAAATATTAATGAGAATTACCAATCCTTTCTCTAAAATTCAAAAGATTATTGTATCGGATCTACTAATAAAAGGTAACCAATTGAAAAGAAGATGTAAATACTCGTCAAAATTAATGAGAATTAACAAACCTTCCTCTAAAAATTCGAAGATTATTTCATCGGATGCTATTTAATAAAAGGTAAACCACCGAAAAGAAATGTAATAATACTCATCAAATATTAATGAGAATTAACAATCCTTTCTCTAAGAACCAAAAAGACTATTACATCGGATGCTACTAATAAAAAAGCTAACCACCGAAAGAAGATGTAATAAATACTTGTCAAACATTAATGAGAATTAACAATCCTTCCAAGAAAATTCAAAGATTATTAATCGGATACTACTAATAAAAGGTAACCACCGAAAAAGAAGATGTAATAAATACTTATCAAATAATAATGAGAATTAACCAATCTTTCTCCAAGAAATTTAAAGATTAGCCATCGGATGCTACTAATAAAAGGTAACCACCGAAAAGATGTAATAAATATCAATAAAATTTAATGAGAATTAACAATCCTTTCTCTAGAAATTCAAGATTATTAATCGGATTCTACTAATAAAGTTAATGACCGAAAGAAGATGTAATAAATATCGTCAAATAATGAGAATTAATAATCCTTCCCAAGAAATCAAAGATTATTTCATCGGACGCTACCAATAAAAGGTAACCTGAAAAGAAAATGTAATAAATACTCGTCAAATATTAATGAAGAATTAAAATCCTTCTCTAAGAAATTCAAAACTATTACATCGGACGCTACTAATAAAAAGGTAACCACCGAAAAGAAGATAATAAATAATCATCAAAATAATGAGAATTAACAATCTTTCCTCTAAGAATTCGAAAGATTATTACATCGGATACTACTAATAAAAGTAACCACCGAAAGAAGATGCTCAATAAAACTCGTCAAATAATAACGAGAATTTTAACAATCCTTTCCAAGAAATTGAAGACTATTACATCGGATGCTGCTAATAAAAGGTAACCGAAAAGAAATGTAATAAATATTATCAAATTAATGAGGAATTAACAATCCTTCCTCTAAGAAATTCAAAAGGTTATTACATCGGATGCTACTAATAAAAGGCAACCACCGAAAGAAGATGCAATAAATACTCATCAAACATTAATGGGAATTAACAATCCTTTCTAAGAAATTCAAAGATTATTACATCGGATGCTATAATAAAGGTAACCACCGAAAAGATGTAATAAATATAAATCAATATTAATGAGAATTAACAATCCTTTCTCTAGAAATTAAAGATTATTACATCGGATGCTACTAATAAAAGGTTACCACCGAAAAGAAGATGTAATAAATACCATCCAAATATTAATGAGAATTAACAAATCTTTCTCAAGAAATTCAAAGAGGATTATTACATCGATGCTACTAATAAAAGGTAACCACCGAAAAGAAGATGTAATAAATACTTATCAAAATAATGAGAATTAACAATCCTTTCTCTAAGAAATTCCAAAGATAGCCAAAATCGGATCTACTAATAAAAAGGTAACCACCGAAAAGAAGATGTAATAAATAATCATCAAATATTAATGAGAATTAACAATCCTTTCTCTAAGAAATTCGAAGATTATTTCATTGGATGCTACTAATAAAAAGGTAACCACCGAAAAAGAAAATGTAATAAATACTCGTCAAATATTAATGAGAATTAATATCCTTTCTCTAAGATATTCGAAGACTATTACATCGGATGCTATAATAAAAGGTAACCACCGAAAAGAAGATATAATAAATAACGTAAAATATTAATGAGAATTAATAATCATTCCTCTAAGAAATTCGAAGATTATTACATCGGATGCTACTAATAAAAGTAACCACCGAAAAGAAGATGTAATAAATACTTTCAAATATTAATGAGACCAATAATCATTCTCTAAAATTAAAGATTATTACATGGATGCTACTAATAAAAAGGTAACCACCGAAAAGAAGATGTAATAAACACTTGTCAAATATTAATGAAATTAACAATCATTCCTCTAAAGAAAGATTATTACATCGGATGCTACTAATAAAAAGGTAACTGAAAAGAAGATGTAATAAATACTCGTCAAATATTAATGAGAATTAACAATCCTTTCTAAGAAATTCAAATATTATTACATCCGGATACTAATAAAGGTAACCACCGAAAAAAAGATGTAATAAATATAATCAAATTTAAATGAGAATTCGAACAATCCTTTTCTAAGAATTGGAACTATTACATCAGATGCTACTAATAAAAGGTAACCACCGAAAAAGAAGATATAATAAACACTCGTCAAATATTAATGAGAATTAACAATCTTTCTCTAAGAATTCGAAGATTATTACATCGGATGCTACTAATAAAAAGGTAACCACCGAAGAAGATGTAATAAATACTCGTCAAATATTAATGAGAATTAACAACTTTTCTCTAAGAAATTCAAAGACTATTATATCGGATGCTACTTAATAAAAGGTAACCACCGAAAGACGATGTAATAAATATAAATCCAATATTAATGAGAATTAACAATCCTTTCTCTAAGAAAATCGAAGATTATTACATTGGATGCTACTAATAAAAGGTAACCACCGAAAGGAAGATGTAATAAATATCGTCAAATATTAATGAGAATTAACAATCCTTTCTCTAAGAAATTCAAGATTATTACATCGGATGCTACTAATAAAAGGTAACCACCGAAAAAGAAGATGTAATAAATACTGTCAAATATCGAGAATTAACAATCCTTTTCTAAGAAATTCAAGATTATTTCGATGCTACTAATAAAAGGTAACCACCGAAAGAAGATGTAATAAATACTGTCAAATCGAGAATTAACAATCCTTCCTCTAAGAAATTCAAAGACTATTACATCGATGCTACTAATGTTGCAAACCACCGAAAGAAGATGTAATAAATATTTGTCAAATATTAATGAGAATTAATAATCCTTCCTCTAAGAAATTCGAAGATTATTAATCGGATGCTACTAATAAAAGGTAAAAACACCGAAAAGAAGATGTAATAAATACTCGTCAAATATTAATGAATTAGAATTAACAATCCTTCCTCCGAAAGAAATTCAAAACATTAATATTACATCTGAGGATACACGGATGTTACTAATAAAAGGTTACCACCGAAAAGAAGATCAAATAAATATGTCAAATATTAATGAGAATTAACAATCCTTTTCTCTAAGAAATTCGAAGATTATTACATCGGATGCTAATAATAAAAGGTAACTACCGAAAAGAAGATGTAATAAATACTTGTCAAATATTAATGAGAATTAACAATCCTTTCTCTAAGAAATTCAAAAGACTATTACATCGGATGCTACTAATAAAAGGTAACCAACCGAAAAGAAGATGTAATAAATACTATCAAATATTAATGAGAATTAACAATCCTTTCTCTAAAGAAATTCCAAGATTATTACATTGGATGTTAATAATAAAAGGTAACCACCGAAAGGAAGATGTAATAAATACTCGTCAAATATTAATGAGAATTAACAATCCTTTCTCTAAGATATTCGAGAAGATTTATTACATCGGATACTACTAATAAAAAGGTAACCACCGAAAAGAAGATGTAATAAATATCGTCAAATATTAATGAGAATTAACATTCCATTCTCTAATCTATTACATCGGATACTAATAAAATTGAATAAATAGATGAGAATTAACAATCCTTCCTTAAGAAATTCATCGGATGCTACTAATAAAGGCAACCACCGAAAAGAAGATGTAACAAATACTCGTCAAATATTAATGAGAATTAACAATCATTCCTCTAAGAAATTCAAAGACTATTATATCGGATGCTACTAATAAAAAGGTAACCACCGAAAAAGAAGATGTAATAAATACTCGTCAAATATTAATGAGAATTAACAATCCTCCCCTAAGAAATTCGAAGATTATTACATCGGTTCTACTAATAAAAGGTAACCACCGAAAAGAAGATGTAATAAATACTGCCAAATATTAATGAGAATTAAATAATCCTTCCTCTAAGAAAATCGAAGACTATTACATCGGATGCTACTAATAAAAAGGTAAAACAGAAAGCAAGATACAATAAATACTCAAATATTAATGAGAATTAACAATCCTTTCTCTAAGAAATTCGAAGATTATTACATCGGATGCTACTAATAAAAGGTAACCACCGAAAAGAAGATGTAATAAATACTCGTCAAATATTAATGAGAATTAACAATCCTTTCTCTAAGAAATTCAAAGACTATTACATCGGATGCTACTAATAAAAAGGTAACCACCGAAAGAAGATGTAATAAATACTCGTCAAATATTAATGAGAATTAACAATCCTTCCTCTAAGAAATTCGAAGATTATTACATCGGATTCTACTAATAAAAGGTAACCACCGAAAGAAGATGTAATAAATACTCAATCAAAAAATATTAATGAGAATTAACAATCCTTCCTCTAAAAGAAATTATTTCATCGGATGCTACTAATAAAAGGTAACCACCGAAAAGAAAATGTAATAAATACTCGTCAAATATTAATGAGAATTAACAACTTTTCTAATAAATTCAAAGAATCGGATGCTACTAATAAAAGCTAACCACCGAAAGAAGATGTAATAAATATAAATCAAACACAATGAGAATTAACAATCCTTCCTCTAAGAAATTGAAGACAAAATAACCACCGAAAAGAAGAATAAAACTCGTCAAATATTAATTGATGCCAATCCTTCCTCTAAGAAATTCAAGAAGACTATTACATCGGATGCTACTAATAAAAAGGTAACACCGAAAAGAAGATGTAATAAATACTGTCAAATATTAATGAGAATTAACAATCCATTCCTCTAAGAAATTCGGAAGATTATTACATCGGATGCTACTAATAAAAGGAACGACCGAAAAGAAGATGTAATAAATATTCGTCAAATATTAATGAGAATTAACAATCCTTCCTCTAAGAAATTCAAAGATTATTACATCGGATGCTACTAATAAAAGGTAACCACCGAAAAGAAGATGTAATAAAACTTGTCAAATATTAATGAGAATTAACAATCCTTTTCTAAGAAATTCGAAATATTAATCGGATGCTGCTAATAAAAAGGTAACCACCGAAAGACGATGTAATAAATAATCATCAAATACAATGAGAATTAACAATCCTTTCTCTAAGAAATTCGAAGATTATTACATCGGGATTCTACTAATAAAAAGTTAACCACCGAAAAGAAGATGTAATAAATACTCGTCAAATATTAATGAGAATTAATAATCCTTCTCTTAAGAAATTGAAGATTATTTCATCGATGCTACTAATAAAAGGTAACCACCGAAAAGAAAATGTAATAAATATAATCAAATATTAATGAGAATTAATAATCCTTTTCTAAGAAATTCAAAGATTATTACATCGGATGCTACTAATAAAAGGTAACCACCGAAAAGAAGATGTAATAAATACTCGTCAAATATTAATGAGAATTAACATCCTTCTCTAAGAAATTCGAAGATTATTACATCGGATGCTACTAATAAAAGGTAACCACTGAAAAGAAGATGTAAAATACTCGTCAAATATTAATGAGAATTAACAATCCTTTCTAAGAAATTCAAAGACTATTACATCGGATGCTAAACGAAAAGAAGATGTAATAAAATCAAAATTAAGGTAAAACAAATGCTTTAAAAGGTAACCACCGGAAAAAGAAGATGTAATAAATACTTGTCAAATATTAATGAGAATTGACAATCCTTCCCTCTAAGAAATTCAAAGATTGGCCATCGGATGCTACTAATAAATAACCACCGAAAAGAAGATGTAATAAATACTTGTCAAAATTAATGAATTAACAATCCTTTCTCTAAGAAATTCAAGATTATTACATCGGATTCTACTAAAAATAACCACCGAAAAGAAGATGTAATGTCAAATTTTAATGAAAATATGAAATCCTTCTCTAAGAAATTCGAAGATTATTTCATCGGATTCTACTAATAAAAGTTAACCACCGAAAAGAAGATGTAATAAATACTCGTCAAATATTAATGAGAATTAACAATCTTTCCTCTAAGAAATTCAAAGATTATTTCATCGGATGCTACTAACAAAAAGGTAACCACCGAAAAGAAGATGTAATAAATACTCATCAAATATTAATGAAATTAACAATCCTTTCTATAAGAAATTCAAAGACTATTATATCGGATACTACTAATAAAGGTAACCACCGAAAAGAAGATGTAATAAATACTCGTCAAATATTAATGAGAATTAACAATCCTTTTCTCTAAGAAATTCGAAGATTATTACATCGGATGCTACTAATAAAAAATTATACGAAAGAAGATGTAATAAATACTCGTCAAATATTAATGAGAATTAACAATCCTTTCTCTAAGAAATTCAAAATTATTACATCGGATGCTACTAATAAAAGGTAAACCACCGAAAGAAGATGTAATAAATACTTTGTCAAATATTAATGAGAATTAACAATCCTTTCTCCTAAGAAATTCAAAGATTATTACATCGGATGCTACTAATAAAGGTAACCACCGAAAAAGATGTAATAAATATATCAAATTTTAATGAGAATTGATAATCTTTCTCTAAGAAATCAAAAATATCGGATGCTATAATAAAAGGTAACCATTGAAAAGAAGATGTAATAAATACTCGTCAAATATTAATGAGAATTAACAATCCTTTCTCTAAGAAATTCGAAGATTATTACACGGGATGCTACTAATAAAAGGAAACCACCGAAAGGAAGATGTAATAAATACTCGTCAAATATTAATGAGAATTAACAATCCTTTTCTAAGAAATTCGAAGATTATTACATCGGATGCTACTAATAAAAGGTAACCACCGAAAAGAAGATGTAATAAATACTCATCAATATTAATGAGAATTAACAATCCTTTCTCTAAGAAATTCAAAGATTATTACATCGGATGCTACTAATAAAAGGTAACCACCGAAAAGAAGATGTAATAAATACTCACATCAAATATTAATGAGAATTAACAATCCTTTTCTCTAAGAAATTCGAAGATTATGCTACTAACAAAAATGTAACCAGCGAAAAGAAGATGTAATAAATACTCAAATAAAAGGAATTAACAATCACCTAAGAAATTCGAAGATGATGCTACTAATAAAAGGTAAATAATACTTGTCAAATATTAATGAGAATTGCAATCATTCCTCTAAGAAATTCGAAGATTATTACATCGGATGCTACTAATAAAAGGTAACCACCGAAAAGAAGATGTAATAAATACTTGTCAAATATTAATGAGAATTAACAATCCTTCCTCTAAGAAATTCAAAAGATTATTACATCGGATGCTACTAATAAAAGGTAACCACCGAAAAGAAGATGTACAAATATAAATCAAATATTAATGAGAATTAACAATCCTTTCTCTAAGAAATAAAAATTATTACATCGGATGCTACTAATAAAAAAGGTAACCACCGAAAAGAAGATGTAATAAATACTCATCACAAATATTAATGAGAATTAACAATCCTTTCTCTAAGAAATTCAAAGACTATTACATCGGATGCTACTAATAAAAGGTAACCACCGAAAAGAAGATGTAATAAATATAAGTCAAATATTAATGAGAATTAACAATCCTTTCTCTAAGAAATTCAAAGATTATTACATCGGATGCTACTAAAAAAGGTAACCACCGAAAGAAGATGTAATAATATAAATCAAATATTAATGAGAATTAACAATCCTTCCTATAAGAAATTCAAAGACTATTATATCGGATGCTACTAATAAAGGTAACCACAAGAAAAGAAGATGTAATAAATACTTGTCAAATATTAATGAGAATTAACAATCCTTCCTCTAAAAATTCAAAGATTATTACATCGGATGCTACTAATAAATAAAAAGATGTAATAAATATAATCAAAATTAATGAGAATTAACAACCGAAAAGAACCATCGGATGCTACTAATAAAAATAACCTCGAAATCAAATGTAATAAATGAGTCAATTAACAATTAACAATCCTTCCTCTAAGAAATTCGAAGACTGAATGATTAATAAAAGGTCGGATGCTAATCCTTCCTCTAAATAATTTGAAGATTATTACATCGGATGCTACTAATAAAAGGTAAACACCGAAAAGAAGATGTAATAAATACTCGTCAAATATTAATGAGAATTAACAATCCTTTCTCTAATAAATCTAAGATTATTACATCGGATGAATAAAGGTAAACATCGGATGCTACTAAATACAATCAAATAAAGGTAACCACCGAAAAGAAGATGCTACTAATAAAAGGTAATAAATACTCGTCAAATATTAATGAGAATTAACAATCCTTTCTCAAGAAATTCAAAGACTATTACATCGGATGCTGCTAATAAAAGGTAACCACCGAAAAGAAGATGTAATAAATACTTGTCAAATATTAATGAGAATTAACAATCCTTTCTCTAAGAAATTCGAAGATTATTACATCGGATGCTACTAATAAAAGGTAACCACCGAAAAGAAGATGTAATAAATACTCGTCAAATATTAATGAGAATTAACAATCATTTTATAAGAAATTCAAAGAATATTACATCGGATACTACTAATAAAAGGTAACCACCGAAAAGAAGATATAATAAATACTCGTCAAATATTAATGAGAATTAACAATCCTTCCTCTAAGAAATTAAAAGACTATTACATCGGATGCTACTAACAAAAGGTAACCACCGAAAAGAAGATGTAATAAATACTTGTCAAATATTAATGAGAATTAACAATCCATTCTCTAAGAAATTCAAAGACTATTACATCGGATGCTACTAATAAAAGGTAACCACCAGAAAAGAAGATGCAATAAATACTCGTCAAATATTAATGAGAATTAACAATCCTTCCTCTAAAGAAATTCAAAGATTATTACATCGGATGCTACTAATAAAAGGTAACCACCGAAAGAAGATGTAATAAATACTCGTCAAATATTAATGAGAATTAACAATCCTTCCTCTAAGAAATTCGAAGATTATTACATCGGATGCTACTAATAAAAGGTAACCACCGAAAAGAAGATGTAATAAATCACTCGTCAAATATTAATGAGAATTAATTAATCCTTCCTCTAAAAATTCAAATATTATTACATCGGATGCTACTAATAAAAGGTAAACCACCGAAAAGAAGACAATAAATACTCGTCAAATATTAATGAGAATTAACAATCATTCCTCTAAGAAATTCAAAGACTATTACATCGGATGCTACTAATAAAAAGGTAACCACCGAAAAGAAGATGTAATAAATACTGTCAAAATTAATGAGAATTAACAATCCTTCCTCTAAGAAATTCAAAGATTATTACATCGGATGCTACTAATTAATGAAAAGAAGATGTAATAAATACTCGTCAAATATTAATGAGAATTAACAATCCTTCCTAAGAAAATCGAAGACTATTAAATCGGATGCTACTAATAAAAGGTAACCACCGAAAAGATGCAAATAAATACTTGTCAAATATTAATGAGAATTAACAATCCTTTCTCTAAGAAATTCGAAGATTATTACATCGGATGCTACTAATAAAGGTAACCACCGAAAAGAAGATGTAATAAACATCGTCAAATATTAATGAGAATTAACAATCCTTTCTCTAAGAAATTCAAAGACTATTACATCGGATGCTACTAATAAAAAGGTAACCACCGAAAAGAAGATGTAATAAATACTCGTCAAATATTAACGAGAATTAACAATCCTTTCTCTAAAATTCGGAAGATTATTACATCGGATTCTACTAATAAAAAGGTAAACCACCGAAAAGAAGATGTAATAAATACTCGTCAAATTAATTAACAATCCTTCCTCTAAGAAATTGAAGATTATTTCATCGGATGCTACTAAAAAAGGTAACCACCGAAAAGAAAATATAATAAATACTCGTCAAATATTAATGAGAATTAATCCTTTCTCTAAGAAATTAAAGACTATTACATCGGATGCTACTAATAAAAGCTAACCACCGAAAAGAAGATGTAATAAATACTCGTCAAATATTGAGAATTAACAATCCTTCCTCTAAGAAATTCGAAAAGATTATTACAACGGATGCTACTAACAAAGGTAAACCACCGAAAAGAAGATGTACAAATAATGTCAAATATTAATGAGAATTAACAATCCTTCCTCTAAGAAATTCCAAAGACTATTAACCATCGGATGCTACTAATAAAGGTAACCACCGAAAAGAAGATGTAATAAAAGAATTGTCAAATATTAATGAGAATTAATAACAGGAATCATTCCTCTAAGAAATTCGAAGATTATTACATTGGATGCTACTAATAAAAGGTAACCACCGAAAAGAAGATGTAATAAATATTTGTCAAATATTAATGAGAATTAACAATCCTTTCCTAAGAAATTCGAAGATTATTACATCGGATGCTACTAATAAAAAGGTAACCACCGAAAAGAGAGATGTAATAAATACTCGTCAAATATTAATGAGAATTAACATTCCTTTCTCCCAGAAATTCAAAGACTATTACATCGGATGCTACTAATAAAAGGTAACCACCGAAAAGAAGATGTAATAAATACTCGTCAAATATTAATGAGAATTAATAATCCTTTCTCTAAGAAATTCGAAAGAATATTACATTCGATGCTACTAATAAAACAAAGGTAAAAAGAAATGTAATAAATACTCGTCAAAAATATTAATGAATTAACAATCATTCCTCTAAGAATTCAAAAGATTATTACATCGGATGCTACTAATAAAAGGTAAACCACCGAAAAGAAAGATGTAATAAATACTTCTGAGTCAAATATTAATGAGAATTAACAATCCTTCCTCTAAGAAATTCTAAAGATTATTACATCGGATGCTACTAATAAAAGGTAACCACCGAAAAGAAGATGTAATAAATACTTGTCAAATATTAATGAGAATTAACAATCCTTCCTCTAAGAAATTCAAAGATTATTACATCGGATGCTACTTTTAATAAAAGGTAACCACCGAAAAGAAGATGTAATAAATACTCGTCAAATATTAATGAGAATTAACAACTTTTCTCTAAGAAAAAAGATTATTACATCGGATGCTACTAATAAAAGGTAAACCACCGAAAAGAAGATGTAATAAATACTCGTCAAATATTAATGAGAATTAACAATCCTTTTCTAAGAAATTCAAAGATTATTACATCGGATGCTACTAATAAAAGGTAACCACCGAAAAGAAGATGTAATAAATACTCGTCAAATATTAATGAGAATTAACAATCCTTTCTCTAAGAAATTAAAGATTATTACAATGGATGCTACTAATAAAGGTAACCACCGAAAAGAAGATGAGAATTAAAATCTCGTCAAATATTAATGAGAATTAACAATCCTTTCTATTAAGAAATTCTAAGAAATTCAAATATTATTACATCGGATGCTACTAATAAAAGGTAACCACCGAAAAGAAGATGTAATAAATACCGTCAAATATTAATGAGAATTAATAATCATTTTCTAAGAAATTTAAAGACTATTACATCGGATGCTACTAATAAAAGGTAACCACAGAAAAAGAAGATGTAATAAATACTCGTCAAATATTAATGAGAATTAACAATCCTTCCTCTAAGAAATTCGGATTATTACATCGGATTCTACTAATAAAAGGTAACCACCGAAAAGAAGATGTCAAATATTAATAAATACTCGTCAAATATTAATGAAATTAACAATCCTTCCTCTAAGAAATTCGAAGATTATTACATCGGATGCTACTAATAAAAGGTAACCACCGAAAAGAAGATGTAATAAATACTCGTCAAATATTAATGAGAATTAACAATCCTTTCTCTAAGAAATTGAAGATTATTACATCGGATGCTACTAATAAAAGGTAACCACCGAAAAGAAGATGTAATAAATACTCGTCAAATATTAATGAGAATTAATAATCCTTTCTCTAAGAAATTCGAAGATTATTACATCGGATGCTACTAAAAAAGGTAACCACCGAAAAGAAGATGTAATAAATACTGTCAAATATTAATGAGAATTAACATTCCTTTCTCTAAGAAATTCAAAGACTATTACATCGGATGCTACTAATAAAAAGGTAACCACCGAAAAGAAGATGTAATAAATACTGTCAAATATTAATGAGAATTAACAATCCTTTCTCTAAGAAATTAAAGATTATTACATTGGATGCTACTAATAAAAGGTAAAACCACCGAAAAGAAGATGTAATAAATCTCGTCAAATATTAATGAGAATTGACAATCCTTTCTCTAAGAAATTCAAAGACTATTATATCGGATGCTACTAATGAAAAAAAAGGTAAACCACCGAAAAGAAGATATAATAAATACTCGTCAAATATTAATGAGAATTAACAATCCTTTCTCTAGAAATTCGAAGATTATTACATCGGATGCTACTAATAAAAAAGGTAACCACCGAAAAGAAGATGTAATAAATACTGTCAAATATTAATGAGAATTCAATAACTTTCTCTAAGAAATTTGAAATATTACATCGGATGCTACTAAAAGGTAACCACCGAAAAGAAGATGTAATAAATACTCGTCAAATATTAATGAGAATTAACAATCCTTCCTCTAAGAAATTCAAAATTATTACATCGGATGCTACTAATAAAAGGTAACCACCGAAAAGAAGATGTAATAAATACTCGTCAAATATTAATGAGAATTAACAATCCTTCCTCTAAGAAATTAAAAGATTATTACATCGGATGCTACTAATAAAAGGTAACCACCGAAAAGAAGATGTAATAAATACTCGTCAAATATTAATGAGAATTAATAATCATTCCTCTAAGAAATTCGAAGATTATTACATCGGATGCTACTAATAAAAGGTAACCACCGAAAAGAAGATGTAATAAATACTCGTCAAATATTAATGAGAATTAACAATCTTTTCTCTAAGAAAAATTACATCGGATTCTACTAAGAAAAGGTTACATCGGATGTAATAAATACTCGTAAAAGGTAACAATCCACCTAAGAAAAAAGAAGATACTACTAATAAATAACCACCGAAAAGAACTCGTCAAAATTAATGAGAATTAACAATCCTTTCTCTAAGAAATTCGAAGATTATTACATCGGATGCTACTATAAAATTACCACCGAAAAAGGTAAATACGTCAAATATTAAAGAAGATAAGAAATAAATACATCGATGTCAAATATTAATGAGAATTAATAAATCCTTCAAATCTAAGAAATTGAATCCTTTATTAAATCGGAGATTATTACATCGGAATAAAAATAAAACCACCGAAAAGAAGATGTAATAAATACTCGTCAAATATTAATGAGAATTAACAATCCTTTCTCTAAGAAATTGAAGATTATTACATCGGATGCTACTAAAAGAAAAAGGTAAACCAACTAAGAAAAAGAAGATGTAATAAATACCTCGAAAGAAGTCAAATATTAATGAGAATTAACAATCCTTTCTCTAAGAAATTCAAAGACTATTACATCGGATGCTACTAATAAAAAGGTAACCACCGAAAAGAAGATGTAATAAATACTGTCAAATATTAATGAGAATTAACAATCCTTCCTCTAAGAAATCAAAGACTATTACATCGGATGCTACTAATAAAAGGTAACCACAAAAAAAAGAAGATGTAATAAATACTGTCTCGTCAAATATTAATGAGAATTAACAATCCTTCCTAAGAAATTCGAAGATTATTACATCGGATGCTACTAAAAAAAAATAACCACCGAAAAGAAGATGTAATAAATATTCGTCAAATATTAATGAGAATTAACAATCCTTTCCTCTAAGAAATTTGAAGATTATTACATCGGATGCTACTAATAAAATAAAACCGAAAGGTAATGTAATAAATATTCAAATATTAATGAAAATTAACAATCTAAGAAAATCGGAAGACAAATCGGATTAATAAAAGGTAACCACCGGGAAAAGAAGATCCTTACTCGTCAAATAAGAAATTAACAATCCTTTCTCTAAGAAAGAAGATTATTACATCGGATTCTACTAATAAAAGGTAACCACCGAAAAGAAGATGTAATAAATACTCGTCAAATATTAATGAGAATTAACAATCCTTCCTCTAAGAAATTCAAAGATTATTATATCGGATGCTACTAATAAAAGGTAACCACCGAAAAGAAGATGTAATACTCGTCAAATATTAATGAGAATTAACAATCCTTCCTCTAAGAAATTGAAGATTATTACATCGGATGCTACTAATAAAAGGTAACCACCGAAAAGAAGATGTAATAAATACTCGTCAAATATTAATGAGAATTAACAATCCTTTTCTCTAAGAAATTCAAAGATTATTACATCGGATGCTACTAATAAAAGGTAACCACCGAAAAGAAGATGTAATAAATACTCGTCAAATATTAATGAGAATTAACAATCCTTTCTCTAAGAAATTCAAAGATTATTACATCGGATGCTACTAATAAAAGGTAACCACCGAAAAAGAAGATGTAATAAATACTCGTCAAATATTAATGAGAATTAACAACTTTCTCTAAGAAATTCGAAGATTATTACATCGGATGCTACTAATAAAAAAAACCACCGAAAAAGAAGATGTAATAAATACTGTCAAATATTAATGAGAATTAACAATCCTTTCTCTAAGAAATTCCAAAGATTATTACATCGGATGCTACTAATAAAAGGTAACCACCGAAAGAAGATGTAATAAATACTCGTCAAAATATTAAGAATTAACAACTTTCTAAGAAATTAACAATCCTTTAAACCACCGAAAAGAAGATGTCTAAAGAAATTCAAATATTAATGAGAAGATTATTACATCGGATGCTACTAATAAAAGGTAACCACCGAAAAGAAGATGTAATAAATACTCGTCAAATATTAATGAGAATTAACAGATTATTACCGGATTACTAATAAAATGTAACCACCGAAGAAGAATTAATAAATACTTGAATCAAATAATAAAGACTATTACATCGGATACTACTAATAAAAAGAAACACCGAAAAGAAGAGATCAAATATTAATGAAATTAACAATCCTTTCTAAAGGATGCATCGGATACTAATAAAAGGTAACCACCGAAAAGAAGATGTAATAAATACTTGTCAAATATTAATGAGAATTAACAATCCTTCCTCTAAGAAATTCGAAGATTATTACATCGGATGCTACTAATAAAAGGTAACCACCGAAAAGAAGATGTAATAAATACTGTCAAATATTAATGAGAATTAACAATCCTTTCTAAGAAATTCAAAGATTATTACATCGGATGCTACTAATAAAAGGTAACCACCGAAAAGAAGATGTAATAAATACTCGTCAAATATTAATGAGAATTAACAATCCTTCCTCTAAGAAATTCAAAGAATATTACATCGGATGCTACTAATAAAAAGGTAACCACCGAAAAGAAGATGTAATAAATACTCTGTCAAATATTAATGAGAATTAACAATCCTTTCTCTAAGAAATTTAAAGATTATTACATCGGATGCTACTAATAAAAGGTAACCACCGAAAAGAAGATGTAATAAATACTCGTCAAAAATTAATGAGAATTAACAATCCTTTCTCTAAGAAATTCAAAGATTATTACATCGGATGCTACTAATAATAAAAGGTAACCACCGAAAAGAAGATGTAATAAATACTCGTCAAATATTAATGAGAATTAACAATCCTTCCTCTAAGAAATTCAAAGATTATTACATCGGATGCTACTAATAAAAGGTAACCACCGAAAAGAAGATGTAATAAATATCGTCAAATATTAATGAGAATTAACAATCCTTTCTCTAAGAAATTCAAAGATTATTACATCGGATGCTACTAACCACCGAAAAAAAGGTAAACCACCGAAAAGAAGATGAAAATCAAAAATACATCGATCACTAATAAAAATAACCACCGAAAGAAATGTAATAAATACTTGTTAAAATCCTTTTCTAATCCTTCCTCTAAGAAAGATTATTACATCGGATGCTACTAATAAAAGGTAACCACCGAAAAGAAGATGTAATAAATACTCGTCAAATATTAATGAGAATTAACAATCCTTTCTCTAAGAAATTCGAAGATTATTACATCGGATGCTACTAATAAAAGGTAACCACCGAAAAGAAGATGTAATAAATACTCGTCAAATATTAAAGAGAATTAACAATCAAAAGGTAACCTCTAAGAAATTCAAATATTAAAGAATTATTACATCGGATGCTACTAATAAAAAGGTAACCACCGAAAAGAAGATGTAATAAATACTTGTCAAATATTAATGAGAATTAACAATCCTTCCTCTAAGAAATTAAAAGATTATTACATCGGATGCTACTAACGAAAAAAGGTAACCACCGAAAAGAAGATGTAATAAATACTCGTCAAATATTAATGAGAATTAACAATCCTTCCTCTAAGAAATTCGAAGATTATTACATCGGATGCTACTAATAAAGGCAACCACCGAAAGAAGATGTAATAAATACTCGTCAAATATTAATGAGAATTAACAATCCTTTCTCTAAGAAATTCAAAGATTATTACATCGGATGCTACTAATAAAAGGTAACCACCGAAAAGAAGATGTAATAAATACTCGTCAAATATTAATGAGAATTAACAATCCTTTCTAAGAAATAAAGAAATTACGAAGATTAATTACCATCGGATGCTACTAATCAAAATTAAGGAATTAACCACCTAAGAAAAGAAGATGTAATCGGATGCTACTAATAAAAGGTAACCAATGAAAAATTCAAATAATCCTTCCTCTAAGAAATTCAAAGATTATTACATCGGATGCTACTAATAAAAGGTAACCACCGAAAAGAAGATGTAATAAATACCGTCAAATATTAATGAGAATTAACAATCCTTCCTCTAAGAAATTCGAAGAATATTACATCGGATGCTACTAATAAAAAGGTAACCACCGAAAAGAATATGTAATAAATACTTGTCAAATATTAATGAGAATTGACAATCCTTTCTCTAAGAAATTCAAAGACTATTACATCGGATGCTACTAATAAAAGGTAACCACCGAAAAGAAGATGTAATAAATACTCGTCAAATTTTAATGAGAATTAACAATCATTCCTCTAAGAAATTCGAAGATTATTACATCGGATGCTACTAATAAAAGGTTACCACCGAAAAGAAGATGTAATAAATACTGTCAAATATTAATGAGAATTAACAATCCTTCCTCTAAGAAATTCAAGATTATTACATCGGATGCTACTAATAAAAGGTAACCACCGAAAAGAAGATAATAAATGTCAAATATTAATGAAATTAACAATTGTCTAAGAAATTGAATTAATGAGAATTAAAAATCCTTCGAAAAGAAAGAAATTCAAATATTAAGAGAATTAACAATCTAAGGATTCGAAGATTATTACTAATAAAAAGGTAACCACCGAAAAGAAGATGTAATAAATACTCGTCAAATATTAATGAGAATTAACAATCCTTTCTCTAAGAAATTCAAAGATTATTACATTGGATGCTACTAATAACCACCGGGAAAAAAGGTAACCACCGAAAAGAAGATGTAATAAATACTTGTCAAATATTAATGAGAATTAACAATCCTTCCTCTAAGAAATTAAAGATTATTACATCGGATGCTACTAATAAAAGGTAACCACCGAAAAGAAGATGTAATAAATACTCGTCAAATATTAATGAGAATTAACAATCCTTTCTAAGAAATTCGAAGATTATTACATCGGATGCTACTAATAAAAGGTAACCACCGAAAAGAAGATGTAATAAATACTGTCAAATATTAATGAGAATTAATAATCCTTCCTCTAAGAAATTCGAAGATTATTACATCGGATGCTACTAATAAAAGGTAACCACCGAAAAAGAAGATGTAATAAATACTCGTCAAATATTAATGAGAATTAACAATCCTTCCTCTAAGAAATTCGAAGATTATTACATCGGATGCTACTAATAAAAGGTAACCACCGAAAAGAAGATGTAATAAATACTCGTCAAATATTAATGAGAATTAACAATCCTTCCTCTAAGAAATTCAAAGATTATTACATCGGATGCTACTAATAAAAGGTAACCACCGAAAAGAAGATGTAATAAATACTGTCAAATATTAATGAGAATTAACAATCCTTTCTCTAAGAAATTCAAAAGATTATTACATCGGATGCTACTAATAAAAGGTAACCACCGAAAAGAAGATGTAATAAATACTCGTCAAATATTAATGAGAATTAACAATCCTTCCTCTAAGAAATTCAAAAGATTATTACATCGGATTCTACTAATAAAAGGTAACCACCGAAAAGAAGATGAATTAATAAATACTCGAAGTCAAATATTAATGAGAATTAACAATCCTTCCTTTCTCTAAGAAATTCGATTGATGCTATAAAAGGTTACCACCGAAAAAAGATAATAATACTCGTCAAATATTAATAGAATAACAATCCTTTCTCCTGAAAAAGATTATTACATCGGATGCTACTAATAAAAGGTAACCACCGAAAAGAAGATGTAATAAATACTCGTCAAATATTAATGAGAATTAACAATCCTTCCTAAGAAATTCGAAGATTATTACATCGGATGCTCTAATAAAAGGTAACCACCGAAAGAAATGTAATAAAATTCAAATATTAAAGATTCCTCTAAGAATTTAAAGACATACGGATGCTACTAATAAAAGGTAACCACCGAAAAGAAGATGTAATAAATACTCGTCAAATATTAATGAGAATTAACAATCCTTTCTCTAAGAAATTAAAGATTATTACATCGGATGCTACTAATAAAAGGTAACCACCGAAAAGAAGATGTAATAAATACTGTCAAATATTAATGAGAATTAACAATCCTTCCTAAGAAATTCGAAGATTATTACATCGGATGCTACTAATAAAAGGTAACCACCGAAAAGAAGATGTAATAAATACTGTCAAATATTAATGAGAATTAACAATCCTTCCTCTAAGAAATTCGAAGATTATTACATCGGATGCTACTAATAAAAGGTAACCACCGAAAAGAAGATGTAATAAATACTGTCAAATATTAATGAGAATTAACAATCCTTACTAATTAACCACCGAAAAGAAGATGTAATAAATACTCTAAAGAAATTCTAAGAAATTCAAAGATTATTACATCGGATGCTACTAATAAAAGGTAACCACCGAAAAGAAGATGTAATAAATACTCGTCAAATATTAATGAGAATTAACAATCCTTTCCTCTAAGAAATTCGAAGATTATTACATCGGATGCTACTAATAAAAGGTAACCACCGAAAAGAAGATGTAATAAATACTCGTCAAATATTAATGAGAATTAACAATCCTTCCTCTAAGAAATTGAAGATTATTACATCGGATGCTACTAATAAAAGGTAACCACCGAAAAGAAGATGTAATAAATACTCGTCAAATATTAATGAGAATTAACAATCCTTCCTCTAAGAAATTCGAAGATTATTACATCGGATGCTACTAATAAAAGGTAACCACCGAAAAGAAGATGTCAAATAAATGAAATTAACAATCCGTCAAATATTAATGAGAATTAACAATCCGAAAAGAAGATGTAATTTTCTAAGAAATTCAAAGATTATTACATCGGATGCTACTAATAAAAGGTAACCACCGAAAAGAAGATGTAATAAATACTTCGTCAAATATTAATGAGAATTAACAATCCTTTTCTCTAAGAAATTCGAAGATTATTACATTGGATGCTACTAATAAAAGGTAACCACCGAAAAGAAGATGTAATAAATACTCGTCAAATATTAATGAGAATTAACAATCATTCCTCTAAGAAATTCGAAGATTATTACATCGGATGCTACTAATAAAAGGTAACCACCGAAAAGAAGATGTAATAAATACTTGTCAAATATTAATGAGAATTAACAATCATTCCTCTAAGAAATTCGAAGATTATTACATCGGATGCTACTAATAAAAGGTAACCACCGAAAAGAAGATGTAATAAATACTCGTCAAATATTAATGAGAATTAACAATCATTTCTAAGAAATTCGAAGATTATTACATCGGATGCTACTAATAAAAGGTAACCACCGAAAAGAAGATGTAATAAATACTCGTCAAATATTAATGAGAATTAACAATCCTTCCTCTAAGAAATTTGAAGATTATTACATCGGATGCTACTAATAAAAGGTAACCACCGAAAAGAAGATGTAATAAATACTCGTCAAATATTAATGAGAATTAACAAGATAAGAAATTACATCGGATGCTAAGAAAGGTAACCACCGAAAAGAAGATGTAATAAATCGGATTGCCTTTCTCTAAGAAAAAGGTATTACATCGGACTACTAATAAAAGGAAAAGAAGATGTAATAAATACTTGTCAAATATTAATGAGAATTAACAATCCTTTCTCTAAGAAATTCAAAGATTATTACATCGGATGCTACTAATAAAAGGTAACCACCGAAAAGAAGATGTAATAAATACTCGTCAAATATTAATGAGAATTAACAATCCTTTCTCTAAGAAATTCAAAGATTATTACATCGGATGCTACTAATAAAAAGGTAACCACCGAAAAGAAGATGTAATAAATACTCGTCAAATATTAATGAGAATTAACAATCCTTTCTAAGAAATTCGAAGATTATTACATCGGATGCTACTAATAAAAGGTAACCACCGAAAGAAGATGTAATAAATACTCGTCAAATATTAATGAGAATTAACAATCCTTTCTCTAAGAAATTCAAAGAATATTACATCGGATGCTACTAATAAAAGGTAACCACCGAAAAGAAGATGTAATAAATACTCGTCAAATATTAATGAGAATTAACAATCCTTTCTCTAAGAAATTCAAAGATTATTACATCGGATGCTACTAATAAAAGGTAAACCACCGAAAAAGAAGATGTAATAAATACTCGTCAAATATTAATGAGAATTAACAATCCTTCCTCTAAGAAATTTCAAAGATTATTACATCGGATGCTACTAATAAAAGGTAACCACCGAAAAGAAGATGTAATAAATACTCGTCAAATATTAATGAGAATTAACAATCCTTCCTCTAAGAAATTCGAAGATTATTACAACGGATGCTACTAACAAAAGGTAACCACCGAAAAGAAGATGTAATAAATACTCGTCAAATATTAATGAGAATTAACAATCCTTTCTCTAAGAAATTCGAAGAAATCGGATGCTACTAAGACCGAAAAGAAGATTACATCGGATATTAATGAGAATAAAAGGAAATTCAAAAGACTATTACATCGGATGCTACTAACCACCGAAAAGAAGATGTAATAAATACTCGTCAAATATTAATGAGAATTAACAATCCTTTCTCTAAGAAATTCGAAGATTATTACATCGGATGCTACTAATAAAAGGTAACCACCGAAAGAAGATGTAATAAATACTCGTCAAATATTAATGAGAATTAATAATCCTTTCTAAGATATTCGAAGACTATTACATCGGATGCTACTAATAAAAGGTAACCACCGAAAAGAAGATGTAATAAATACTCGTCAAATATTAATGAGAATTAACAATCCTTCTACTCTAAGAAATTCAAATATTAAAGAATTTATTACATCGGATGCTACTAATAAAAGGTAACCACCGAAAAGAAGATGTAATAAATACTCGTCAAATATTAATGAGAATTAACAATCCTTCCTCTAAGAAATTCAAAGATTATTACATCGGATGCTACTAATAAAAGGTAACCACCGAAAAGAAGATAATAAATACTCGTCAAATATTAATGAGAATTAACAATCCTTCCTCTAAGAAATTGAAGATTATTACATCGGATGCTACTAATAAAAGGTAACCACCGAAAAGAAGATGTAATAAATACTCGTCAAATATTAATGAGAATTAATAAAATCTTTTCTAAGAAATTGAAGACTATTACATCGGATGCTACTAATAAAAGGTAACCACCGAAAAGAAGATGTAATAAATACTCGTCAAATATTAATGAGAATTAACAATCCTTTCTCTAAGAAATTCGAAGATTATTACATCGGATGCTACTAATAACCACCGAAAAAAGGTAATAAACCGAAAAGAAGATGTAATTCGAAAATACATCGTCAAATAACCACCGAAAAGAAGATGTAATAAATTAATGAGAGAATTAATCCTTCCTCTAAGAAATTCGAAGATTATTACATCGGATGCTACTAATAAAAAGGTAACCACCGAAAAGAAGATGTAATAAATACTCGTCAAATATTAATGAGAATTAACAATCCTTCCTCTAAGAAATTCAAAAGATTATTACATCGGATGCTACTAATAAAAAGGTAACCACCGAAAAGAAGATGTAATAAATACTCGTCAAATATTAATGAGAATTAACAATCCTTCCTCTAAGAAATTTGAAGATTATTACATCGGATGCTAATAAAAAGGTAACCACGAAAAGAAGATGTAATAAATACTTGTCAAATATTAATGAGAATTAACAATCCTTTCTCTAAGAAATTGAAGAAGATTATTACATCGGATGCTACTAATAAAAGGTAACCACCGAAAAGAAGATGTAATAAATACTCGTCAAATATTAATGAGAATTAACAATCCTTCCTCTAAGAAATTCAAAGATTATTACATCGGATGCTACTAATAAAAGGTAACCACCGAAAAGAAGATGTAATAAATACTGTCAAATATTAATGAGAATTAATCCTTCCTCTAAGAAATTCAAACTATTTTACCATCGGATGCTACTAATAAAAGGTAACTAAGAAATTCAAAGACTATTACAAATGCTACTAATAAAAGGTAACCACCGAAAGAAGATGATAATAAATACTTGTCAAATATTAATGAGAATTAACAATCCTTTCTCTAAGAAATTTGAAGATTATTACATCGGATGCTACTAATAAAAGGTAACCACCGAAAAGAAGATGTAATAAATACTCGTCAAATATTAATGAGAATTAACAATCCTTCCTCTCAGAAATTTGAAGATTATTACATCGGATGCTACTAATAAAAGGTAACCACCGAAAAGAAGATGTAATAAATACTCGTCAAATATTAATGAGAATTAACAATCCTTCCTCTAAGAAATTCGAAGATTATTACATCGGATGCTACTAATAAAAAGGTAAACCAATGAAAAGTCAAAATTAATGAGAATTAAATACTCTAAGTCAAATATTAATCGGATGAATAATAAAAGGTAACCACCTTCAAATATTAATGAGAAATCCTTTTCTCAAAGATTATTACATCGGATGCTACTAATAAAAGGTAACCACCGAAAAGAAGATGTAATAAATACTCATCAAATATTAATGACAATTAACAATCCTTCCTCTCAGAAATTTGAAGATTATTACATCGGATGCTACTAATAAAAGGTAACCACCGAAAAGAAGATGTAATAAATACTCGTCAAATATTAATGAGAATTAACAATCCTTCCTCTAAGAAATTCGAAGATTATTTCATCGGATGCTACTAATAAAAGGTAACCACTGAAAAGAAAATGTAATAAATACTCGTCAAATATTAATGAGAATTAACAATCCTTTCTCTAAGAAATTCAAAGACTATTACATCGGATGCTACTAATAAAAGGTAACCACCGAAAAGAAGATGTAATAAATACTCGTCAAATATTAATGAGAATTAACAATCCTTCCTCTAAGAAATTCGAAAAAGAAGATTATTACTCGTAAAATCGGATGCTACTAATAAAGAAGATTATTAATCCACCGAAAAGAAGATGTAATAAATACTCATCAAATATTAATGACAATTAACAATCCTTCCTCTCAGAAATTTGAAGATTATTACATCGGATGCTACTAATAAAAGGTAACCACCGAAAAGAAGATGTAATAAATACTCGTCAAATATTAATGAGAATTAACAATCCTTTCTCTAAGAAATTCGAAGAATATTACATCGGATGCTACTAATAAAAGGTAACCACCGAAAAGAAGATGTAATAAATACTCGTCAAATATTAATGAGAATTAACAATCCTTCCTCTAAGAAATTCGAAGATTATTACATCGGATGCTACTAATAAAAGGTAACCACCGAAAAGAAGATGTAATAAATACTCGTCAAATATTAATGAGAATTAACAATCCTTCCTCTAAGAAATTCGAAGATTATTACATCGGATGCTACTAATAAAAGGTAACCACCGAAAAGAAGATGTAATAAATACTCGTCAAATATTAATGAGAATTAACAATCCTTCCTCTCAGAAATTTGAAGATTATTACATCGGATGCTACTAATAAAAAAGGTAACCACCGAAAAGAAGATGTAATAAATACTCGTCAAATATTAATGAGAATTAACAATCCTTCCTCTAAGAAATTTGAAGATTATTACATCGGATGCTACTAATAAAAGGTAACCACCGAAAAGAAGATGTAATAAATACTCGTCAAATATTAATGAGAATTAACAATCCTTCCTCTAAGAAATTCGAAGATTATTACATCGGATGCTACTAATAAAAGGTAACCACCGAAAAGAAGATGTAATAAATACTCGTCAAATATTAATGAGAATTAACAATCCTTTCCTCTCAGAAATTTGAAGATTATTACATCGGATGCTACTAATAAAAGGTAACCACCGAAAAGAAGATGTAATAAATACTCATCAAATATTAATGACAATTAACAATCCTTCCTCTAAGAAATTCGAAGATTATTACATCGGGTGCTACTAATAAAAGGTAACCACCGAAAAGAAGATGTAATAAATACTCGTCAAATATTAATGACAATTAACAATCCTTCCTCTCAGAAATTTGAAGATTATTACATCGGATGCTACTAATAAAAGGTAACCACCGAAAAGAAATGTAATAAATACTCGTCAAATATTAATGAGAATTAACAATCCTTTTCTAAGAAATTGAAGATTATTACATCGGATGCTACTAATAAAAGGTAACCACCGAAAAGAAGATGTAATAAATACTCGTCAAATATTAATGAGAATTAACAATCCTTCCTCTAAGAAATTCAAAGATTATTACATCGGATGCTACTAATAAAAAGGTAACCACCGAAAAGAAGATGTAATAAATACTCGTCAAATATTAATGAGAATTAACAATCCTTCCTCTCAGAAATTTGAAGATTATTACATCGGATGCTACTAATAAAAGGTAACCACCGAAAAGAAGATGTAATAAATACTCGTCAAATATTAATGAGAATTAACAATCCTTCCTCTAAGAAATTCGAAGATTATTACATCGGATGCTACTAATAAAAGGTAACCACCGAAAAGAAGATGTAATAAATACTCGTCAAATATTAATGAGAATTAACAATCCTTCCTCTAAGAAATTTGAAGATTATTACATCGGATGCTACTAATAAAAGGTAACCACCGAAAAGAAGATGTAATAAATACTCGTCAAATATTAATGAGAATTAACAATCCTTCCTCTAAGAAATTGAAGATTATTACATCGGATGCTACTAATAAAAGGTAACCACCGAAAAGAAGATGTAATAAATACTCGTCAAATATTAATGAGAATTAACAATCCTTCCTCTAAGAAATTCAAAGAAGATTATTACATCGGATGCTACTAATAAAAGGTAACCACCGAAAGAAGATGTAATAAATACTCGTCAAATATTAATGAAATTAACAATCCTTCCTCTAAGAAATTCGAAGATTATTACATCGGATGCTACTAATAAAAGGTAACCACCGAAAAGAAGATGTAATAAATACTCGTCAAATATTAATGAGAATTAACAATCCTTCCTCTCAGAAATTTGAAGATTATTACATCGGATGCTACTAATAAAAGGTAACCACCGAAAAGAAGATGTAATAAATACTCATCAAATATTAATGACAATTAACAATCCTTCCTCTCAGAAATTTGAAGATTATTACATCGGATGCTACTAATAAAAGGTAACCACCGAAAAAAGAAGATGTACTCATCAAAATACTAACAATCCTTCCTCTCAAATATTAATGAGAATTAACCACCGAAAAGAAGATGTAATAAATTTCAAATCTAAGAAATCCTTTTCTAAGAAAGATTTGAAGATATTACATCGGATGCTACTAATAAAAGGTAACCACCGAAAAGAAGATGTAATAAATACTCGTCAAATATTAATGAGAATTAACAATCCTTCCTCTAAGAAATTTGAAGATTATTACATCGGATGCTACTAATAAAAGGTAACCACCGAAAAGAAGATGTAATAAATACTCGTCAAATATTAATGAGAATTAACAATCCTTCCTAAGAAATTTGAAGATTATTACATCGGATGCTACTAATAAAAGGTAACCACCGAAAAGAAGATGTAATAAATACTCGTCAAATATTAATGAGAATTAACAATCCTTCCTCTAAGAAATTTGAAGATTATTACATCGGATGCTACTAATAAAAGACCGAAAAGAAGATGTAATAAATACTCGTCAAATATTAATGAGAATTAACAATCCTTCCTCTAAGAAAAGGTAATCGGATGCTACTAATAAAAGGTAACCACCGAAAAGAAGATGTAATAAATACTCGTCAAATATTAATGAGAATTAACAATCCTTTCTCTAAGAAATTGAAGAAGAATATTACATCGGATGCTACTAATAAAAGGTACAAACCACTAATAAAAAGTAACCAAGAAGATGTAATAAATACTCGTCAAATATTAATGAGAATTAACAATCCTTCCTCTCAGAAATTTGAAGATTATTACATCGGATGCTACTATTAAAAGGTAACCACCGAAAAGAAGATGTAATAAATACTCGTCAAATATTAATGAGAATTAACAATCCTTCCTCTCAGAAATTTGAAGATTATTACATCGGATGCTACTAATAAAAGGTAACCACCGAAAAGAAGATGTAATAAATACTCATCAAATATTAATGACAATTAACAATCCTTCCTCTCAGAAATTTGAAGATTATTACATCGGATGCTACTAATAAAAGGTAACCACCGAAAAGAAGATGTAATAAATACTCGTCAAATATTAATGAGAATTAACAACCTTTTCTAAGAAATTGAAGAATATTACATCGGATGCTACTAATAAAAGGTAACCACCGAAAAGAAGATGTAATAAATACTCGTCAAATATTAATGAGAATTAACAATCCTTTCTCTAAGAAATTCGAAGAATATTACATCGGATGCTACTAATAAAAGGTAACCACCGAAAAGAAGATGTAATAAATACTCGTCAAATATTAATGAGAATTAACAATCCTTCCTCTAAGAAATTCGAAGATTATTACATCGGATGCTACTAATAAAAGGTAACCACCGAAATGAAGATGTAATAAATACTCGTCAAATATTAATGAGAATTAACAATCCTTCCTCTAAGAAATTCGAAGATTATTAGAACTAATACAACTTGTGTAGTAGATTGAAATAGGACTCAAATGTACTTGTTAAATTCTAATAAATCAAAACAATCAGAATTTTCATAATGACGCATCTTAAAAAACAAAAAAAAAATTAATATTTATATTTCAATCAAGTTGAGAGTAGCAAGTACTGATCCGGGAAAAAAATGACAATTTCATTGATTTGATTACGATGAGAAAATCCTATTGCGTAGCATTGATTAGAGGTCGATTGTCCGACTCAGCAGATTAACAGTTCAATCAGAACTAATGACGTTAATTGAATATTCATCAAAGAGGGATAACGGAAACTGATCCTATCAGAACCAGTTTCCGCCATTTTATTCGTCGTTGTGCTTTTTATCATCTTTCTTTCAACGGGTAGACAGTCATAAATTAGCAGAACGTCCAATGCTATGCATGCAGATGACAGTTTAATCAGGGGAAGCGCGATCGATAATTTATGAAACAGAAATTATTTTATTCACTGTTAGCTGAATTGTTCCACGATTATGAAACGTATCCGACCGGAAAATTCTATTTGGATTTCTTTCAATAATAAGATCATACCATTCATGAGCCTCGTTTTCAAGCAATATGAACTATCAAAATTCATCTATCTTACATATCTATAAGTCTACTAATCGTCCATGCTTAGAATATTGCCTCTACATATGGCCCTATACTCCTGCTATTTACCTTGAGCTCGTTGATAAAATCCAATGAATAATCAGCAATATTATTGGTATTATCTGGCATCTCGGCTTCAGTTACCTTCCCTCCGCCGTAAGATTGCCTCTCTGTGCCTTTTCTATAAATACTGTCATGGTAAGTGTTCGGATGAGCTCTTCGCTATTCATTGGGGTTATATTTTTAAATTTGTTGTTTTATTCCCCCCAACTCACAGACAATGAATTGTAAATATGGAGACTAGTTAGTATTGTCATAGACACAAAGAGGTATTATGGTGGTTGTAGTAAGAAAGGTACGTATGAATGTATTGTTTTGGTGTAAGGAATATTGTTCGTATGATTGGGTCAGTGTTTGCGGCTAGCTAAGTTATAGTTAAGACAGAAGAAAACCGTCCTTTCCCCTATCTCTCCCTACGGCCTTGTGCCACATTTCTGTAGAAAACAGAATAAATATCGCTCTTCTCTATTCATTGGGGTTATATTTTTAAATTTGTTGTTCTATTCCCCCCACCCCACAGACAATTAATTGTACATATGGAGACTAGATAGGATTTTCATAGAGACATTGTGGTATTATGGTGAATGCAGTCAGAATGGTAAGTAAGAATGAGTTGTTGTTTTAATGTAAGGAATATTGTGGTATGTTTGGGTCAGTGTTTGTGGCTAGCTAAGTTTAACGTTAAGACAGAAGAAGACCGTCCTTTTTCCCCATTCCTCATTTTGGCCTTGTGCCACATTTCTGTACATAGCAGAATAAATATCGCTCTTCGCTATGGTACCTAAACTTTTTTTTAAAATTTGAGCGCAGTTCTAGACTGGCGTCGAAATCTCATCAATTTACAGTTGAGTTGGCTAGATGCAACCGTAAGTTCTACGCTAACAGTTTCTTTTCTCGCACTTCTCGATTGCGGAACTCTCTTCCGGCTCCATGCTTTCCAGCCAGCTTTAATCTACAAATATCTAAATGCAATGTCAATCGTTATCTGTTGTCTTCTTGATTACTCTTCTATTGTTCTCGCTCCTTAGTAATGTTTCTCTTTTTCTTATTCTTCCACACCCTGTAACCCCTTTGTGTCTTAGCGGCTTTACCGCCTTGTTTGGGGTGAACTCGATAAAAACAAAAGAAGCAATGTATTGTCAGAGGTCACCTTCTGTTGTCATATCATTTCTGTTCCGGGATTCTACAATGGAAATTACGTTGCTGAATTCAAAAATAACGAAGTATGTTAAAGAAAAGGCTTCATACGATACTTGATTTTGACTCTTTTTTATAGGTTTTATGAGATCACACACTCATAGTACTGTGCTATATATTTAGATATCCTTGATAAAATCCCAAAGAAGAATCAGCAATATTATTGGTCCTAACCTGTCGACTCAGCTTCAGTCAATTTCCCACTGACGTAAAGTTGCCTTTCTGTATCTTTTCTCTGAATATTTTCATGGTAATTGTTCGGATGAGCTCTTCGCAATGCTGCCTAGACTCTATGAATTTAAGTGCATCACTAGACTGGCGACGAAGTCTCAACAATTTACAGTTGAGCTGGCTAGATGCAACCGTAAGTTCTACGCTAACGGTTTCTTTTCTCGCACTTCTCGATTGTGGAACTCTCTTCCGGCTCCATGCTTTCCAGCCAGCTTTAATCCGCAAATATTTAATCTACTGTCCCCCGACTATTTTTTTTCTGCTTCTCGCTACCTATCAATGTTTCTGTTCGTAATTCTTCCACACCCAGTAACTCCTTGTGTATTAGTGGCATTAGTGCCTTGCATGGGGTAGTACTGATTAAAAGAAAACTATGAACCTCATTATCAAGCAATATGAATTATGGGCCTCACTTTTAAGGAATATTAATTCTAAACCTCACTTTCAAGCAATATTAATTCTGACCCCAGTTTCAAGGAATACGAATTATAAGTCTCACTCTCAAGAAGTATTGATGACGAGCCTCGTTTTCAAACAATATTATAGCATCACTTTCGAGCAAAATTAATTTTGAGCCTCACCTTAAAGAAATATGAATTACGAGCATCACTTTCAAATAATGTGTTATGAGCCTGACTTTCAAAAAATAAAATTATTAGCTGCACTTTCAAGCAGCAGGAACTACGAGCCTCACTTTCAAAAGGTTTTAATTTTTAGCCTCCCTTTCAAATAATATAAATTATAAAGCTCACTTTCATACAGTATAACATGAGTTCTTCTTTACAACAATATGAATTATGATCCTGAAGTTTAATATGTAACAGGCAAAGTTTAATATATAACATAAAATATATTTCTTAAATCCCCTGAAAAGTACAACCTATTTAACATCTCATAAACACCTAACTTTAACACGAGTATTTATAAGGATAGGTCAATCAAGTAACTTCGTTTCTGAAACCAGATACTTGCATAAGCAAAACAAACGATCAGTGACCTTGTACCAAAGTGATGGACAATCCTACAAGCACTCATCGACTACTTATCAACCTCAATATAGAATCAAGAAAAAAGGGCTGTGGGGTTAGTACTCGCTACCCTTTTGCCAGAAAGCAGGAAAAGCTGATCCACACCGAGACAGGCTGATCCACTCCGCTAAGCACCAAAGAAGAATTCAGGACGACTGCCTGCTATAAAGAAAGAGGAGTATCTCTCTCTCTCGCTCTCTCTCTCTCTCTCTCTCTCCCTCTCTCTCTCTCTCTCTCTCTCTCTCTCTCTCAGCCTGTTCAGTATCTATCTATCTAGCTAGCTAGCTAGGTAGCTAGCTAGCTAGCTATCTATCTCAATATATTCCTACCTATCTATCTATCTATCTATCTATCTCAATATGTTCCTATCTATCTCAATATGTTTCTATCTATCTATCTATCTATCTATCTCAATATGTTCCTATCTATCTATCTATCTATCTATCTCAGCCTGTTCAGTATCTATCTATCTATCTATCTATCTATCTATCTCAATATATTCCTATCTATCTATCTATCTATCTATCTATCTATCTATCTATCTATCTTGTTCTTATCTCTGTCTCTCTATCCTTTTCTTATCTCACTCTCTCTCTCTATCTTTTTCTTTTATATCTATCTATCCTGCTCTTATCTCTCTCTCTCTCTCTCTCTCTATCTATCTATCTATCTATCTACCCTGTTCTTATCTCTTTCACTCACTCTATCTGTCTATGTATTTATCTATCTATCTATCCTGTTTTTATGTCACTCTATCTATCTATCTATCTATCTATCTATCTATCTATATATCTATCTATCTCCTTGTTTCTATATCTCTGTTTATCTCTCTCCTCTTTTTATCTCTCTCTTCCTCCTGTATCTATCACTATGTTTCTCTCTCTCTCTCTCTCTCTCTCTCTCTCTCTCTCTCATTCTCTCTCTCCTATTTCTATTTCTCTTTTTCTCTCTTACACCGGTTTCCATCTCTGTCTCTCTTCCTCTCTCTTGTCTATCTCTCTCTCTCTCTCTCTCGCTCTCTCCTATTTCTATCACTCTATTTTCTTTCTTCTCTCTCTCTCTGATTCTCTCTCTCCTGTTTCTATCCCCATGTGTCTCTTTCTCTCTCTGTTTCTATCACTCTGTTTTTTTATCTCCTGTTTCTATCTCACTGCTGCTTCTCTATGAATATTGCTGCCACATTAGGTCTAATATTCCTACTATATATATATATATATATATATATATATATATATATATATATATCGTTATTCTTGACAAAATCAAATGAAGAAGGGGTGGTAGCACCTGTTAGGCTCCCAGCTATGAGAAAATAGTGAACTCCAAAACTGGGGTCAAAGCACAATGCAAGTTTAAAAATAAATTTAATAGTAAAAAAATTAAAATTAGATGTTAATAGTTAAAAAAAAAAAACAGCAGATTTTAAAACTAAAAAAAAAATCCAGCAATTGTACAAATTGTACATTAATTGTACAAAAACTATAGCGATAGATTTTAATAGTAAAAGAAACAAAAATTCTAGCAACAGATTTTAATACAAAAAAGAAATTCCTGCAATAGATTTTAAAAGTAAAAAAAGAAAATTGCCAAAACTTCTAAGAAAATTAAATTTCAGCGTTAAATTACCCATAAGAAGTTGATATGTCGTTAAACAAACCAAACCAAACCAAAGAAGCATCTGCAATGTTATCGGCCCTGTCCTGGCATCTCGACTTCTGTCACTCTCCCACTATCGTAACATGGCTTATCCAGTCTTTTCTATAAATATTTTCATAGTAATTTTTCTAATGAGCTTTCCTCGTTGGTGCCTCGATTATATGAATTTAAGTTTGCTACTAGATTGGCAATTAGGTCTCATCGTTTTACTGTTGAAATAGCTAGATGGAACCGTAAGTTCTATTCTAATAGTCATTTTTCTCGTACTTCTCATATGTGGAACTCTTTTTCAGTTTTTGTTGTAACCTAGGGAAGGTTACTGAATAGAATAATCAAACAAAGGTTGAACGATAATACTTAGGAGAAGAACAACACATATAAGATTCGCCAGTGGCGCGTAGAAGCAGTAATCAACTGATAGAAGTAAATCAAGTGAATTCCACAATGAATCTCCAAATCTAGGATATCTACCAACCGCCCGACGCAGTCAGATGTGGCACAAGGCGGAATTTAATGTGGGGTATCCGAGCCTATAGGCTCGGCCAAAAATTCCCCGTATACCCCGTATCAAACGGAGTCGGGTAGCTGTTTCCCGAGACGAGATTCTGTCATTCGACATAGCTTCGTCTGGGGCTCCTCTTTGCCCGGAGGCAGAGTGTTTAACCAGCAAAACAGGAGACGAATTTCCAACTGCAGGATATCTACCAACCGCCCCATGCGGTCAGATGTGGCACAAGAACGAATTTAATGTGGGGTATCCGAGCCCGTAGGCTCGGCCAAAAATTCCCCGTATACCCCGTATAAAACGGAGTCGGGTAACTGTTTCCCGAGATGAGACTATGTCCTTCGACATAGCCTCGTCTGGGGATCCTCTCTGCCCAGAGGCAGAGAGTTTTACCAGCACAGCTGGAGACGAATCTCCAACTGCAGGATATCTACCAACCGTAACACACGGTCAGATGTGGCACAAGGCCGAATTTAATGTGGGGTATCCGAGCCGGAGACGAATCTCCAACTCTAGACCACGTGCAGTATTCACCACTGTATTTATGGGAATGGCGGCATACCCATTATCGTCCGTAGGTATGCTACAACAGTTTTCTCGTTTTCCCACCACCTACGATTATCAAAACTTCGCAGCATCAAACGCCATATCCAGTCTTACTGAATTCTGTTGTTTTATTGGCCTTTTTCTTCACTAGCGTCATTTCATTTTCTTTCACACTCAGTCACTCCTTGTGTCTTAGTGACATTATCGCCTTTATTGGGATGAAATGATTAAAATAATATTAAGCAAATGAATGAAAGTCGATAAATTCTATGTAATGCGTTTCATCCTCAAGAACAGTGGTTTCCAAACGGTATGGTGCGTCCCATAGATACAGCGGAAGAGGATATCAGGTGAGGCGGAAGTGGATAGCAGGTGAGGCGGAAGAGGATAGCAGGTGAGGCGGTATGATTGGAAGACAATCAGAGATTTAGAAACAGTTTCAAAATTTCATATGCCAAAAATAAATATGATTTCAAAATTTAAAATACTATTATGGATTACTTTTAATTGCAAGCATGAGTCCCAGTATAAATAGTTATAAATAATTATTAACCGATTTTCTCATTGTGAGATTTTCACATTATATCAAGTATTAAGAATATAGTAACTAGGGTCTGCAAATTGGAGGAGAGAGTTATTGATAATGTTCTGACTTCAAATCTGCAATTATCTCCCTTTAATCCTATCTGTTTTTTTTGCTTTTTTTTGTTTTGTTTTTTAAATGTACTTTTTTCGCATAAAATTTGGTGAGGCACGAAAAAATTTTCATTCTGAAAATGTGGCCAAGAGAAAAAAGGTTGGGAACCACTTCTCGAGAAGGACTTAATCGGAATAA
>CAHIKZ030005210.1:3035000-3087500 GCA_903632075.3 Acanthosepion pharaonis
GCGATTTTGCATCGTCTGTTTTTTTGGATCTCGTCTCTGAAAATCATTATGCGATTGATCGTCTTTTTTTTTCTTTTTTTTTTTTAATCAGAGGCACATTTGTTCTTTCGAAATTTAATGACAGGAAGCCAACGCTTTTTCTTATCTCATTATGCCGCGGAAATTGCTGCTTCCGAACACAATTTCAGGAAAATTAAGTTTCAACTCAGAAATGTGACTAAAATTTACCGCCTTTTTTAGCCTGATATTTGCATTTAAGTTTGTAGTGTAATATAATTTCCAATCGTCTCTTATAGCTTCAAATGTCTACGAATGCATTATCCCACCTATATATCATACCACCAGGGCTTGGCTTCGTAAAAGGATATTTTGGATAGTACGTGACGTCTGTTGCAAGAATTTAGGGTAACCATCAAACCTGCACTAATTAAATTTTAAGATGATGTACTACATGAGCGTACCTCGCCCCACCATTTAAACCAAAGCTTTACTTGGTATGGTTAATCAAAGAGGAACGATAGCTATATATACATATACACCTATAATTTAGCTCTTGAAAATATATTTCAATAGAGCACTGTTGAATGACAAGCTAATTCTATAAACAACAGCCACCTTCACTAATGCAAAGCTCTTCAGTAAAATGAATTGGAACAGCGAGGGGGCACCAGACCATATATAGCAGCAGTATTTCATGCAAGGGCGAATGGTTGATTTGTAGATTTGAAGGATGGAATCAGACGAGAAAAAC
Source organism: Acanthosepion pharaonis (assembly GCA_903632075.3). NCBI lineage: Eukaryota > Metazoa > Mollusca > Cephalopoda > Sepiida > Sepiidae > Acanthosepion > Acanthosepion pharaonis. Next base: position 3,035,752 of record CAHIKZ030005210.1, read on the forward strand.
TTTTTGGCGCGACACAGGGAACCAATAATTTTCAGTTAACAGTATGAAAATAGCGTTCTCTAAATTCTTCCAATTGATAAGGACATTTTGTTTTTTTTATTATTAGTTATTTTGTTTAAATAAATTCATTTCGTTTTTTTGCCTTGAGAAAGTAAAATTAGACGAAACGCGTCGGCAACTATTATAGTTTTTCCTATTGTCATATATATAGTTGCTTGACGCGTATATATATATATATATATATATATATATATATATATATATATATATATATATATATATATATATATTAAAGACATTTTTATGTTTAACGTAGTTTTTATAAATACAAGTATTTAAGTAAATGCTCTGTTTATAATAAACAGTATTAAATAACATTTATCGGCCTGAATGTCCGAGAAATTTTCATAGAAAATATTCGTCCTTTTCTATGAAAATTTCTCAATCCGAGCCGCTATCCACTACTCCTCCGTGCCTATATATAACAAAGTGAATAAGTTTACTTGTGACGCGTTTCACCCTTAAGGTCTTCATCAGAATGGGTTTTGTTTACAACAATAAAAAAAACACATGCATATCTAGAACGAGAGAGATGCTGAATATTTTTTAGAAAATTTTTTTTTTTAATATCTAGTCCAGTTCATTTTGTTTTTTACTTCCTTTTATTTCCATCACATTTTGTTAAATAGGTATCCCTAAAAACTGGGATAATAGAAGATCTCCCAAGAATGAAGAAATGTTGTTAGAGCCAGGGCGCAAATTTACTGTAGATGTTCTTGCGATCAAGGCACTGCCTATACATTTAGGGCATCAAAGGAGAAAACGATTCACTACGACGACCTGATATTCCCAAGAGGTCACTCATCTAGGTAATGACTAGGCTCGACGTTGCTTAAATTTAGTGATCGTACGAGTGCCGATGTTTGAATGTGATATGGCCGTAAGCCATACTACCTGCATATACAAACTTACTGCACCTGGTATTCCCAAGTGGTCCCTCATCTAGGTACTAACTAGGCCCGACATTATATAACTTCGGTGACCACTAGTGTTGCACGTGATATGACCGTATATATATATCATCCTACATCAAGCTTATTATATCTGGTATATATAAAATTTTACTCATCTAGATATTAACCAGATGCTTAACTTTGGTGGTCGTACGAGAATCCGTATTTCAACGTGAAATGGCTGTATGTCATACCAACCGCACATCCAAGCTTACAGCACCTGGTATTCCTAAGCGGTCACCCATCTAGATGCTGACAAGGTTCGACGTTGCTTAACTTCGGTGATCGCACGTGTACTGATGTTTCAATGAGATATGGTCGTAAGACATACCACCTGCAGATCCAAGCTTAAAGCACAATGGTCAGTACCTAATGGTCACCCATCTAGATACTGAGCAGGTTTGATGTTGCTTAACTTTGATGATCGTACAAGTAGCGGTGTTTCTAAGTGATATAGCCGCAAGCCATGCTACCTGCACATCGAAGCATCTTATATTCCCAAGTGGTCACTCATCTACGTACTAACCAGACTGGACGTTGCTTAACATGGGTGAACGTAGGAGTGCCGGTGTTTCAACATGGCATGTCCGTTAGCCATACCTTGGGACACATAATAATCTGAAGCTGTTAACCATGTAGATAGTGACCTGGCACAACGTTGCTTAACTTTGGTGATCTTGCGAGAGCCGATGTTTCAATGTGACATGTCCGTAAGCCAGCTCTTACAACAACTGGTATTCAGAAGCGGTCACCCATGTAGGAACTGACGGACTCGACGTTGCTTAATTTTGGTGATCCAATTATAAAGTAAACCAACCTTATAAAATGATTGTTCAAATGATCTAGGTACTGACAATGCTCAACGTTACATTCGTTATAAAATTACTGTTTCAACAATTAAACCATTCCACCTGAAATCAATACTATAACCTTGTCATCCTAAGCGACTCCATCTACCTACACCCAATGTTGAAGCGGTCATGCGAATTGGTGTTTCAATGTGATATCGCCGTGCCATTCCCATACCTCCAATTACAAACGTGATATTCCGAACGGTCACCCATCTTCAATGCTCAACGTTGCTTAACTTCCGTGATCGTGCGAGAGCTGCTGTTTCAACGTGGTATCGTCGTAAACCATTCCACCTGTACATCCATACTCACAGCACCTTGTCTTCCTAAGCGGTCTCTCATCTACCTACTGACCGGTGTTGATGTTGCTTAACTTTGGTGATCGTGCGAGAGCTGGTATTTCAACGTGATATCGCCGTAAGCCTTTCCACCTATGCCTCCACATATTATAAAGTGACACCTGACAAATTATTCCGAAGCGGTCACCCTAGATGGGTGACCGCTTCGGAATCTCATCTACTTACTGACCGGTGTTGATGTTGCTTAACTTTGGTGATCGCACCAGAACCGGCTATATGGTCGTAATCATCTAACCAATCTAAAAGAATTAAGGTATGCCATAATAACAGCAGGAACGCAAGTTACTGACGTGTCTTTCAAGAACATCGTTGAACCCATGCCAAGATCTGAGGCAACAGCGTGTTCAAAACTTGTGAATAATAAAACATCGATAAATATATGAAATCTCCTGATATGTTCTCGTCTATTGAATATTTGGGCAACGTGTCGACTGAAATGAGAGACAATCAATGGCAGTACCTTTTCATAGTCATGAACAATCACAAGGAAAATATTTAATTATTTTTCTTCATTTTTACTTACACTTTAAATATGATTTAACACAAGGAGGTGGGGAAATTACAGGCTGTCCCAGAAGTCACCTAAGGATTTAAAAAATCTGCTAGTTTCAATATGCTCCTGAAAAATTTATTTCGGTTGAGCTCTCTGGGGAGGAAGTGAGTTTGTCAACAGTGACGATTACTTTAATAATGCAAGACTCTTCGGTAAATCGAATTGAGTTCTCTCAGTCACTATTGTGTTTATCTAAAAATAAATACATGTTAAATTCACCTCCATCTGCTGCCGTGCGCCAACTTGGGTGGTAGAATGTTGACGACGCCAATTCAGTCGGGTTTCGATTCTAGGTAGAGGTAACCGGATGTCTAGCCACACTGATGAGCTGTGATACAGCGAACAGTCTGTCTGCGGATGACTATATATATATATATATATATATATATATATATATATTTTTATTTTGAAAATAGTTTTTGTAGAAGGAAAAACGACACCTCCCGGAACAAAACTTGCTCGGACGTGTGTTGGGTGCAAAATACTTAGATTTATTTTATATAAAATACAATTTTGGCACAAGGCCGAAAATGGAGGGATGGGTTGAGGCTGGGTATTAATTACTTATATCTAGCTAATCCGATTTACGACTCATCAATTCATTACATTTTTAAACCTCCACCAAAAGAATTCCTCCCTCATCATTTAATCCTTCATATAACATAATACCGTGCACCCTCGGGGAACCTACAAATCACCCCATGACATAAAAATTTAATGAGCATAAAATTTTATATTTAAAATCTGATATAAAATGACCTGGAAGGGGATGAACCCAAAACAAACTAAAATATCAAAATAAGGATAACTGATGTTAGTTGGACTTGTTAAACCCTCAAAAAAAGAAGAGGCCGCTGACAAATGTTATATTTAACAAAAGATGAGGGTATTTCACTAAGGGCGAAGGAAAGGATTAAGCCCAATATGTTCAAAAATATTCCCTTTGAACTTGTATAAACAGGTTCAGGGCTCTGTCTCGGGCCAAAACTTTGCCTTTTTGAGAATCTCGATTTGGATCATAATCGCCAAGGCAAGTTTGAAAATGGCGGAAACGGTTTGAAGCCAGTTCATTTAATGGTTTATATAACAGGCTGGACCCATTTCCATTAAAATTACTTGGGCCAACCTAAAAGAGAATTTCTGATTCATCATTCTGATTGGCTGTTCATTTGGTGTTGATACTGCCTGATCAATAAATATCCATCATTAAAAATTAACGATTTAAAATTCTATATACAAAAAGGTCTGGATGATACGTAATTGCCCATTTTGTGAACTCAAAAACAAACTAGTTATCAAAATAAACACACAAATTAAAAGGATAACTGATGTTACATAGACAAGTCAAACTCTAAAAAAATTTCAAGTAGGCCTTAAATTTTTGCAGTCAAGATAAAATCAAGAGGCTCTCATTAAGGAAGTTGAAAAGGAAAAAATAAATATGGTCACAGGAAGCTGCAACACAGTGGTGATGAAAAAGGTGACTGAGTGCAAGATACCAGTTCAGGACTGATAGATAAAATTACAGATTTGGAACAATGATCTCGTATGTATAACATTTTGCGAGACAGAATTTTATGGCAGCAATATTAAATAATATATAGACAGATAGACTAAACATGCAAGAAACTCTGAACACGAAGCATTGTCTAACATGACAGAGTGACGTGCCTTGTTGTTGGCAGACTTTGTTTTGTTTCAATATAATCATTAGTCTGTCAGTGGAAAATTTCAAAAAAAAAGACGAATAAGTTAGTACTCAATATAGTTATCCTCTTTTGCCACAAGCAAAAATAGTTCTTCATGAATGAAAAGAGAGTTTTGAGAGAATTTATAAAAATAGGAGGACATTTTAATTTAAGATTTCTTTTCTCCTAAGACCGTTTGTTTTAGGCTATAAAACCAGTTCTTCCTTACTATTAAGATGAGTAAAAATTTTTTGTCATCAGCAAAATATTGGTTTATGCCCTTTTCTTTTTTATTACTATGCCAATTTGAATAAAAACTTTTTTTGTATTTCAGCTTTAATAGTTCAAGCAAATTACACATGAAATCCATTTATTCATTGCCTCTTTATCCTATCATATATCTCATTGTTAAAAATCACGTTGTTGTGCCAGAGGCTCAATTCTACAATTATATCATTGCAAATTTGTTTAACTCCTTAAAACTATTGCACCTGTTTTCACCTCGTCCACATTGTTGAACCTGACTGTCCCTTCATTTTCAGGCAAACCACCTTTTTTTTTTCTTGGTGTCACCTCCTTGAAACATCTAAAACCAGTTCTAATCTACTCATTTGTTATAATTTCTGGGTTTAAATCAGACTCATTCAGCTTTTAGTTGTGGCTCGCAGGTCTGTTACCATAGGGGTGCCGTGGTCGAACTCCTTATGCAAGACTTTTTGATACAAAATTGCACATATAATTTTCTTACATTTGTCGAGTTTTGCAACAGTTTACAACCAGTAGACTACCCCACTCGTTGGGTACATGACTGTTGAGGTTTTAAAAAGAATTTAGCCAAAAATTGTCTGTTTGAAGAAAATTGCAAAAATATTCTTAAAAGTATAAACTTGGTCAGTATTTTTACCCATATTCAATTAAATAAATTTTGATCCATAGATTTCCTTAAAAATATTTTTTAATAAGTGAAAAAATATTTTACAATTTTTGTTCAGTTGAAAATAGTTTAAAATATGGCTAAAATTTTTTTAAATATTTAAAATATTGTTTATTTTGGGAAGGTAATAAAATGCCCCTACCCCAAGTGAATGTAAATATCAGACAGTGGAATCTCTTTGTTCTCTGTTAAATCTAAAAAGATTTTGATTAAAGCAATTGTCTCTTTGAAAAAAGTAAAAAATATTTTCTGACATAAAAACAATGTTTGTGTTTTAAAAATAGTAGAAATCTTCAATCAGATTGAAAAAATCAATAGTGGGGAAAACTTTTACAAGAGATGATACCACTCACAAAAGTGAAGTCTTGAGTACTCTCTGATTTATCTTCATTGGATGATTGAGTTGTCAAAATGAGTGGGAAAGGCAACCAGGCATGGACAGATTAGTTGGAATCATTGAAAGGTGGAAACAGAGAATGGTGGAAGTGATGTGAGCATAGACTCACTTTTGAGGTTTTTCAATCAAAACTTTCATGAGATATCATATTTTAGAGAGAGGGGGGTGGGAACTTTATGTGGAATCTTTTTACCATTCTCTTCATAAATATTCAGTCATGAGAAATTTTTTCTTTATATCATAGATCACGTTTTTCTTTGTATCAAGATTTTCTATCTCATATTTGGAGGAATCAACTTAAAATTATTATATAGATGAAAATTCAAACAGTGGAAATATATTTCCTTGAATTATGAAAAAATATACAACAGAAATATACCCCATCATTTGACTTCACACAGACACGCACTTTCAATAACATTCTCCGTAACAGGGTTAATATCTCTGGCTGCAGCTCTTGAATTTATGCAAAGATGTTATCCTTGATTTGCTGAATTCTCTGTAGTCTGAACACCCCCTTAAGATATCCATCCACCGAAAAATAACCTGGAGGTGCCAGATCAGGAGAATCTGACCACTATAAAATTGTCACGAAATTAGATGGATTGGTTAAATCCAAAATTGATTTTTAGTTCTTTGTTCAGTTGTGAGTTTTTTTCCATGGATAATCTCCGTGCGTTAATAAAATAAAAAAAAACTTTGCTGGTTGAAGCTTGTGAATCAGCAAGGCTCAATGCAAACTGTCTCATGTGAATAAGTAAAATCTGCCGAATCTTTTACATACCTAGATAGCGAAAAAGGATGTGAACATTTCCATAGCCAAAGCCTGCCCCGCGTTAAATAAAACGGGCGTAATCTGGAAATCTGATCTACCAGAGAATCTCAAGCGGAGTTTCTTTTGAACCGCTTTAGAGGAGGTTATAATATATGGTTGCCACTGCATGGAGATTAACTAAAACCCTAGAATCAACGGCTGATAGAACCTACAGTCGGATGGGAAAAGGAAAACCTTAATATCACTTGGACATACAACATCCATTTCAAATCTCAACTCTGTGGACCCAAGGGTAATAGTTCTGAAAAATTAAACAACAGAGTCTTATACTTACGGAACCTCTCTCGGATGCTGAGAGCTATAACATCTCTTGGAAACAACCTTCAACTAAATCTCAACTCTGTGGACCCATCCCTAATAGTTCTACAGTCTTAAACACTTGAGTCTAAACTTGACGGAACCTACACTCGGATGCTGAGAGCTATAACATCTCTTGGAAACAACCTCTAACTAAATCTCAACTCTATGGAACCATCCCTGATAGTTCTACAGTTTTAGACACTTGAGTCTAAACTTGACGGAACCTACACTCGGATGCTGCGAGCTATACTTAATATCTCTTGGAGACAACCTCCAACTAAATCATAGCTCTATGGACCCATTCCTGATATTTCTAAAATCTTAGGCGAATGCAGAATGAGCTTTGCAGAATATTGTTCACGATCAAAACAAGAACTCGCTCTGAATACCTAACCAGCGAGCAAGATAGGTTGGTCGCCAAGCAACCACCTTCATTGACCAGGTATATTATGATACAGAATGCCAAGTCTAATGACCTGACGAACTTGTTGCGGGACCGTGATGGTTAGCTGTACATTTTCGTCAGTCGATAGCAAACATATTCTTGCCTCACTCGTAAAAATGGCTTTTAACACATATTACTATCGCCACAGCTGAGACAAATTTCCCTTCGTTTATTTTCGCTCCCAGACACTTTTGGGTCTCTGTACACATTCAGCTAGTGTCGAGAAATATCAATGAGCGCAATGTCTGCCACATCCGGGAACTTAATACACTTCTGCTTCGTACACACTTTCATATCAGACGTTATTTTAGCAGACTACCGCACAGTAGCTACATGTAGAAAGGCCACAACATAGGTTATTATCAAGAAGGTTCAATACATTAATTACTGTTGTAAATTTGCTTAATTAACTTTCCTTTTTTTATTCCTAATTCATATGCACTGCATTGGATCAATCAGCTGCTCTGTATAGAAAACAGTTTTGAGTTAGACGCCGTGAAAAGAAGATACTTCTCTGACATGTGAACAAAAGAGATAAAATCCTAATTTGCCCAAAAATAAGGTTTTTTTTTTTGGAAAATGAATTTATATTTTTTTTTATTTTTTTATTTTTTTGGTTTTATTTTTGTTTTTTGGGTTTTTTTGTAATATTCGCTAGCTTTCCTTTTCGGGGTCGGAGAGAATACACCTAATACTTTGTTAGCATGCTCTCTTTGTAAAAAATAAAACTTTAATGTACATTCTTCTGACTTCGATCTTTCTGTACTTTAATTTTGTTTTTAATGTTTGGGGGTAAATATCTGTACCTACGACAGGTAACATTAAAGCAGCCCACATATAAACCCAACACCCTCAACATTCGCTTCTAACGAACAACATTATAATATAGGTGTTTGCTTTTTTCTATATAATAGGAACATTTCGTCACAGAAATTCAGGCAATTCTTTTCATAGTTTCTGTTCTGTAATGAATAAAGATATTAAAATTATGATTTATTGCAGACAAGTAATTCTGATAATAAATTGCTTGAAGACACGGAAGAACGAATAAAAATATCGTTGACTTATTTCGCCTGTGCTTCTCTAACGACTAAAAAAATCTTCAAAAACGTTTGTCATTTCGTCCTGTCATCCACTTGCGAATAACATCACAATCGTTTCCGCCTCTGTTTTTACTTGTTCACCGCTCTGACAAAAATTATGGCCTCATAGTTATTTAACGTAAAAGACTGTTTTTAAAAGAAAGTTCAACCTGTACATGAATTCAGAATGTGGAATTTACTATAGTAGATAATGAAACTGAGCATAGAATAGGCTATGCTAGGGGTAGTTTCCCACAATACCGCCAATTGCTACACAACCAAAATATTAGCCTAAAAACTCTTATGTTCTTAAATAGTCTCGTCAGAAAACTGACAATTTGCTCATCTCGGAAATAAAATACTAAACTATGAAAAGCGCTAAGAATCCGCCATCATAACCAAATATCAAAAACCATCTAACATTGAATATAAAAGGCTCCATAAACACACCACCACCGTCCTATATATATCCTTGAGTTGGTTATTATACATGTGTTTGTGTTACAGTCATCTAGCGGTCCTGAGTTCAATCCTTGGGTTTGGTATTGACGCACCAATTCAGCAGGAACGAACAATTAGTTATATCACAGAGACAATGAACGGATATCCAATATCAGCCAACCAATGGATGCCTGATGATGACCCTGGCGTCCTTGGTCGAAACTTCGCGTCTATGATAACATCTAGATCAACAAAAAACAATAGAATCAATCCATCAATCCTCCCTGGGATTAGTAATTTTCAATATATTTTAGTTATTTTGAACATTTTGTTATCATAAATGTTATTCCTCTCCTTTTACAAGAGCCAGATCATACCGACAATGGAGTACTGTTGTCATATTTAGGCGGGAACTGGCCACACCTCACTGTCCGAGTTCAGAAAGCGCCTCCGAGTCCTTGTGGTTGACAAAATATTTCCACCTTCTAACCTCTCTCATACGTGTGGGATGTTTCAATCTTGTCAGTGTTCTATCCCTACAACCATAGAAAGTGCTCGGACGAACTACACTCCTTGGTCCTGTCAGTCCTAACCCTCCACGGCAAGGACCCACCATGCCAGTTACATTGTAGCAAACCACTCTCAGTCCTCCGTATTCCATTGGTGAGAAGGAAGCTACACTCGAACCTCTTCCCCAGTGGAATTTACTCTCAAGAGGATGTTTCTCCGATTACTACAATCTTAATTTGTACAAATCTAGAGTTAACCATTATTTTCCCTTCCTAGTCGTATAAATTGGCTCTTAATGTCAACTGGGACTTTGTACAAACACTCGTTTGCATCGAAGGCATCAAATACGTAAGTATAAAAAACGAGAATTACAAACTTGCAATGTTGAGAATCTTGCATATTCGTAGATATGAAGAGGTTGGTTTTGATAGATAGATAGATAGATAGATAGATAGATAGATAGATAGATAGATAGATAGATAGATAAGGATCAGATAGATTAGGATCACATAGATAGATAGATAGATAGATAGATAGATAGATAGATAGATAGATGAATAAGGATCAGATAGATTAGGATCACATAGATAGATAGATAGATAGATAGATAGATAGATAGATAGATAGATAGATAAGCATCACATAGCTTAGGATCAGATAGATAGATAGATAGATAGATAGATAGATAGATAGATAGATAGATAGATTAGGATCAGATAGATGATAGATGAGGATTAGATAGATAGATAGATAGATAGATAGATAGATAGATAGATAGATAAGGATCAGATAGATAGATAGATAGATAGATAGATAGATAGATAGATAGATAATCAACAAAGTAAAATTGACAGAGAGATAGAACGACAGACAAATTGGCTAATAGATAGATATAAAATAACATAATAATCAACAGTTATCCTATATCAGCCAAACAATGGACACTTGTGGTTACTTGGTCGGGTTCAACAATCACACTTTTGGCGCCTGAAAGCATTATGTACAAGGCTTACATGATTAGGAGAGGGTAGTTCATGTCCAATAGTATGCTGAGGTGTTTGCTTGTTTTTTGGTGATCCTCCGGGAACCGCTGCTTTTTTCGTGATATGGCCGTAAAGCCGAATAGTAGATATTCTAGCATAAAGACAAATGGGTATACAGCCAAAAGGAAGAAATACTATAGCTGGGAAGAGTCTGGGATGGGGGAGAAGCATTGTTAGATTTGAATCGAGGATCGAATACGTAATGAAAAATCAAAGGCTTTTACGTTGAAATTAGCCTTTCTTTTCAGATTGACTTCAAATACGGGAAATAAAAGAATCTGTGCATTCATTCAGAAATAAAATAAAGAGTCTTTGTCTGCTTTTATTTTCTTTAAAGATTGAGATAATTTTTAATGCACAAATCGATATTTGGTATCCTGCGAATTTCGGTGCTTTCTATTAATAAGCATTCCCATCTATTCGTTCGAATATGTGCCTGTCTTTAACCGTGTATGCGACTAAGGCTGCGCGCGTAAAGAATGAAGAGGATTTGACTAATTATAAGAACTTTGCGTATTTTTCAACAGTAAATATAATTAGTTTTGGAATCATTCAAATGCATCACAATTAATTAGATAGATAGATAGATAGATAGATAGATATGAAGAGAATTTCAACAAACTTAGAGTGATATATACATACGTAAATACACCCATAGTGAACGGACATAGATAGATAGATAGATAGATAGATAGATGATAGATAGATAGATAGATATGAAGAGGACTCGGTGAACAGTGGATAAAGGCGTTGGTTAGATCCAGTGACAGGACCCAAAAGAGTGTGAGTTCAATACCCGATTAAGGCAATGGAGAACTTTCAGAGGGAAATTAACAGGAGATAACTGATAACTGACATCCATTAAATATGGCACGCGGAACTAGAATAATCTACCCCAGTGAGCGAAATAAAGGGTTCAGTTCGACATTCCAACCACCTGAAGAAGGCCGGAGCGTACAACGGCTGAAACGTTGTAACAAATATGGCGACAAAGATGAGGACTATAGTCCGAGTAATGTAAATAATAAACTAAGATAAATACATACGTAAATACACTCATAGTCAACAGACATAGATAGATAGATAGATAGATAGATAGATAGATAGATAGATAGATAGATAGATCGGATATGATTAATATTCGGGATGACAGTTGTAGGTTTACTGATCAATGAATTCACACATATGCATACACAGATAACTATGCGTGTTTTAAAGTTAACATACGCATAAGTACGAAAAAGTGAATTGCACTAATGAAAAGCTGGCATTCATAGATATGGACAGGTTGATCTCGATAGATAGATAGATAGATAGATAGATAGATAGATAGATAGATAGATAGATTCATACATACATACATACATACATACAAAGAATGAATAGATAGATAAATAGATAGAAAGATAGATAGATCGATCGATAGATAGATAGATAGATAGATAGATAGATAGATAGATAGATAGATAGATAAGAGACGAGATAGATAGATAGTTTCATACATACGTACATACATACATACATACACATAAAATGAATAGATCGTAATAGATAGATAGATAGATAGATAGATAGATAGATAGTTTCATACATACATACATACATACATACATACATACATACATACATACACATAAAATGAATAGATCGTAATAGATAGATACATACATACATACGCACATACAAGGAATGAATAGATAGATAGATAGATAGATAGATAGATAGATAGATAGATAGATAGATAGATAGATAGATTTTCATACATACATACATACATACATAAACATAAAATGAATAGATCGTAATAGATAGATACATACATACATACACACATACAAGGAATGAATAGATAGATAGATAGATAGATAGATAGATAGATAGATAGTTTCATACATACATACATACATACATACACATAAAATGAATAGATCGTGATAGATAGATACATACATACATACATACATACACACATACATACAAAGAATGAATAGATAGATAGATAGATAGATAGATAGATAGATAGATAGATAGATAGATAGATAGATAGATAGATTCATACATACATACACATAAAATGAATAGATCGTAATAGATAGATAGATACATACATACATACAAGGAATGAATAGATAGATAGATAGATAGATAGATAGATAGATAGATACATACATACATACATACACATAAAATGAATAGATCGTAATAGATAGATAGATAGATAGATAGATAGATAGATAGATAGATAATGAACAGAGAGAAATTGACAGAGATAGATCGACAGACAAATTGGATAATACATAGAGATTGACAACTTGATCGATATAGAGAGAAACAGTTTGATAAAATAGAAATTTAAAATATCTGATAAAGAGAATCTTAGAAGTCTTTTAAGTGAGTTTTCCTATAGATTTAAACAAAATTACAGAGAAAATGCTAATTCGTTGATAGCCTTCCATACGAATCTATTCGTGTGTAATCATCAGATGAAATGCAGAAAAAGAAACACGATTTTTACGACAGTAGAAATGATAGCCCGGCTTCTCTAAGCACTTGTTCTGTTTGTGTCTTTTTTCTTTTTTTACATTTGAAATTCGCTTTATTCCGATAATTCTACGAGTAAAAGTGTTCAAGATCGCTTTCTCTTCGAATAGATGCGTACGCGGCCACACGCTTGCGTTTCGCTGCTACCAATCGATAATAGAACTCTTGTTAACAGCCCGGTGAACTGCTAAGCGTGATATTTACACGGCCTTCAAAGTAAAGGCGATACCAGAGGTCGAGTAGTTTTCTTGGAGACTATTCCATTTATGAACCGAAAATTAAAAGCAGTTCTTTTGGATTTTTCTTTTCATTGTTTCAGCCAAATTTTGATTAGTGAAGTATTTTCAAAAAGCAAACACTCACGCATGCACAGACGCATGCGCACAATACACAGATAGATTGCCAAAATGTTCGTTCATGTCAGTAAAATATTTAGCTAGCGAGCTAAGATAGATAGATAGGTAAGAACAGACTGCGATAGATAGATAGATAGATAGATAGATAGATAGATAGACTGAGATAGATTGTGGACTGTAAGTTTTACGATTTAAGCTATCTTCAGAACATGTAATGTTGATTTTGATCACATTTTCTGTATTTAAAAACTTACTATCACCGATAATGAGCATATATATATATATATATATATATATATATATATATATATATATATATATATATATATATATATATATATATAGTTTGTCTGGCTCTTTAGGTTTATATATATATATATATATATATATATATATATATATATATATATAATCATTTCACCCCAAGCAAGGCGAGAATGTCACTAGTGAGAGAGATGACTGAGTTTTGTGAGGATCGAAGAACAGACAAAAGAAGAACAAGATTGAAGAGGACAGAAGATGGCGATTGACGCTACATTTAAATTTTTGAAGATTTTATTTATCAAGGAGGCAATTAAACGGAAGGGTGTTCCACAGGCGGAAAGTACGAGAAAAAAACTATTGGAGTAGAAGTGGCGATTGCATTTAACTTTTTCAACATTAAACCGTTGTGACCTAGATGCCAATCTGGTAGCCCGCTTAAATTCATGTCTTCGGGCCACCAGCGAAAAATGCTCATCAGAGCCGTTGCCATGAAAATATTCGTAGAAAAGACAGAGGGAAGCCACGTCAAGTCGGTGACTGAAGTCGAGATGCCAAGTCAGGATCGATTACATTACAGATCCATCTTTGGATTTTGTCAAGAACCTCGAGATGAATAGCAAGGCCACCAGACCAGATATGGCAGCAGTATTCAATGCACAGACGAATAGTAGATTTGTAAACGTGCAGGATAGACTGTGGCGAGAAAAAGATTTTTGGCACGGCACAGTGACCCAACTTTCCTTGCAATAGATGCAGCTATTGATTCGATGTAGTCGTTTTACTTCAAGTCAGTTGAAAACGTGCGGCCAAGAAGGCGCAGTATGACGCTCTCAATCAGTCTATTATCAGTCATTTTTTGGGGAAAATTACCAAATCTCCCAAGAAAAATAAATTTCAGTATTAAATGACCCACAAGAAGTTGATATGCCATTAAAGTAACCAAACCTGGGAGCCACTCGAGGTAGAGGGTTACAGAGTATATAGCACAGGTTATGCGGACAGGTGGGGAAGTGTTATAATGGAACACACCTATTCTATAGTTAATAGATTCTCCCACCTATAATAAGTAGGAGTAGTAAGAGTAAAAAGTGAGTCGCTCAGGGAGTTTGGTCAGTCAGTCGATGTCGGACGACCGTTAGCCGGATATTAAAGTATCAGCCACCACAACTAGATTACTGCGTCATTACCTATTATATCAAGTTCCTAACGTTTTGTACGTCGAACCTATTTTAGGACCGACTTAGTACAAATACAAGCCTCCACTGTGAAACCACAACATAACAGGAAGTTAACGGCTAACCGTATACTTGAACAGGTTAAGATTATAGTGATCGGGAAAACATCCTCTTGGGAGTCGGTACCACAAAGTAATGGTTTCTTGGAAGAAGCTGCTCGAGTGGAACTTGCGTCTCACCAGAGGAATACGTCGGGAATGAGGTTCGCTACATTGTGCGTAGCATGGCGGTTAGAAGGTTAGAACTTGTGGAACTAAGGAATGTCGATCGTCTGAACATTCTCCATGGAAATAGCGATAGATCAGCGAGAGGCTTGTGACGTTAGAGAAGGGTTGCAAGGTGGAAAATAATTTGTCACCCACAAAGACGTGGAGACGATTTCGAACGCTATCGAGACTGTGAGAACAGAGTCAAGTACCGTATATACTCGCGTATCCTGCGACTTTTGAAGGCCTGATTTTGAAGGCAATTTTAAGAGGGTTGCATCATGCACGAGATCTAAAATTAGCAGATGTACTGTTGTAACTTGTACTCACCAAAAAAACTCGATGTCGAGTAGGGAAACGATGGAATTCCAACGGTTGTGTGGCGGTCGGTCAAGGTAAGAAGCAGGGAATCTGTTTTTCTTTGTCGACCAGTTTTAATGTTTACTGTTGGAATAGATCCTATCTGATTGGATGGACAAGACTACAATACATTTAAATGAGTCCGTCTGGAAAGCTATAACAGAAATCCCTTTCACCCTTCAGAGAATTATTATAGTTATTTCGTGATGTAATGAATATGCATACACCTGGGTTTACCCCTCACAGTAATATGATTGGCTGGTGTCAGCCATAAATACAGACTGATGTGGAGGTACAAAGGGGACGCCTATTGCCTACCTCTACGACGAGGACCAGTCCATTACGGTTGCCTGCTAGATTGTCCTAGTCGGTTACAGTAGTCAATAACCACTTTGTTATTTCGAACAAATATATCCCTTTCCGGGACATATCCCTTTTAAATGTATTTTAAAGGATGTACATTCCAACTGTTTATTTTCTTTGCCTCCTACTAAAATCAAAATTGTCTCCCATTCTTTTTGATTACTAAATTGGCATAAAAGCTCAAAAGGTAATCTGTAAATGGAGAATTGACCAGTGAAAATAAATTATATCAACTGAAAAAGAACTTCGTAGTGTGCGTGCAACGAATCAACGAGAAGAGTTGGCAATAATAACATTTCCAGACCCCAAAACCTTTTGACTAAGAGATCGGAAATTATGACTCGTCTCATAAAATAAAACATTGCTATAATTCTACTCCCATACATCAAATAATCCATACAGTCAGTTAAAAGTAAAAATTAAATCAACATAGATAATGGCTAAAAGAATAGCCAAAACCCGTAATGTTCGTCAACTGAAACTAATGTAAAATGTATTAATCCGTTCCTGGTTCCCAGATAGATTGTTTCTTTAAACTTTTACAACAGTACTTTGAGTACAAGTTCATACACACAACCAATGAGAATCGTTAAATCTAACTGATGCAATGAATATGCATACACCTGGGTCCCCCCTCACAGTAATATGATTGGCTGGTGTCATCCATAAATGCAGACTGATGTGGAGGTACAAAGTGGATGCCTATTGTCTACGCCTATTGCCTACCTCTACGACGAGGACCAGTTCATTACGGTTACCTGCTAGATTGTCCTACTCGGTTACACTAGTCAACAACCACTTTGCTACTTCGAACAAATATATCCCTTTCTGGGACATATCATTTTGTTAAGACTGTTAGTCTGTTACTACGTTATACTGTTATGATACTATTACTCTTAAAAGGATATGGGAACGTGGCCGAGTGGTTAGAATGTTCACAATCTGACCATGAGACCCGGGTTCGAATCTCACCATGGTCGATTTGTCAGGATGTTATCGGATTGGAGGAGTCGATCCCAGCGTGCGGCACATTTGGAAAGTGCCTGAAAGTGAGTGAAATTGGGTAGACGGAACTCTTGGCGGGGGTGATAGCTGTGCCAGCACGAAGTCGTGGCCGAGGGCTTAAGTGTGCTGGCCTTGTTCAGATTGTTGATCACGCTCTTTCCCAGAAACTTTAACTAAGATCTGCTCAGCATAATATCAGTACAAATCAGTCTGTGGGTGTTGAATAAACACAAATGTGCCTGAGCAAGCGTCTGCAATAGGGATTGGCTAGCCGTAGACGGGTATCCTTGAATACGAGAGGCCAGCTCTGCTATTACAAGGACAGAGGGTGCTTGTAAGCAACGACGCAATTCGTTTCAATCTCAAACTATTATTAACCGGGGACGCTGTGAAGTGCTGCTATCTTTTTTTTTCTCCTTTCATATCGATTTTCGAGTACAACGCTTCGGAGTTATTTAGCTGTCCTATTTTCTCCTCCCCCAATCCATCGGCTTAAAAAAAATCTGACACTACTGCTGGTCCTGGCTACGCCGTTGACCAAACTATATATCCATTTACTGTAGTCAAAAAAGTACAGCTATATTTAAAATAAACCTGATTTTGATAAGAACTGATGTTTTACTTAACTGTATCCAATAATAATGCATGTAATATTCACATATTAATATCGTATTATAAAATACAAACATAGCGAATATGCATATTTTCTATTGTTTACGTTTATAAGATGTTTAGCTGTCTCTTGTTCGGTTGATTATGGCTGTGTTATGAATAATCTTGAGTGATCTCCCCTTGTTTTGTTACTCTCCTCTTTGAGAGAGCTATTTATGTTTACTGGGACTATAAAAGGATAATATACGCGACGCGATAAAAGGACAATATACTTGTGTTCTCAGTTGAATAAAGCTTTCTTAAAGCCTACCCCTGCGTATTTTTATCATTACAGGATGTACGCGTTTACGCAACAAGTATAGCGTTACTAACGATACTGTTATCATTCTCGTTTACTTTTTTAACTTATTTAACTCGAAGATGAGATAAAGAGATAGAGGAAAAGAGGTTTTTAATTCGGTCTGTCAAAAAAGGGACGCGCAGAATTCACAAGATACATGTTAAAATTATTTTTTAAGTGAAAATTTAGAGGTCGCACTATACGCGAGATGACGCGTTGCGTTTACACGAGTATATACGGTAATTTATAAACCAGTTTCAGCTTTTCTTTGGCAATCAATGATTTTCCTACAAAAAAGCACCAGTCTGTGAAGGAAGTGTTGAGGACCGTGTATGTTAAAGTGTTGTTGAATTAGAAACACCTGCTGTTTATTCCTTTTTTTCTTTTTTTTTTAAGCATTTCACCCCAAGCAAGGCGGGAAGCCACTAGGACGCAAGGGGTTACAGAAAGTTTAAAGCAAGATCAGATAGGAGTGATAGAAGAAAGGATGAGGGTAGTGGATAGATTAAGGCAACTGGGGATGTCGATTGACATTACACTTGAATAGCTGGAGATTATAGCTCACAGGGAAACAGGAATGGGAAGGGAGTTCCACAGGCGAGAGACGAGACATGAAACTATTAGAGTAGAAGAGACGGCTACATTTAGGAGTTTCGACATTGAAGGGGTGAGAGCGGGATGCCAGCCTCGTAAGGCGCTGGAACTCATGACGTCTGGGAACCAGCGAATGCAGCTCCTTGGAGCAATTTCCATGAAAGTATTTGTAGAACAGACAGAAGAAGGTCCAACTACAAGAACATGGCGGACTCAAGATGAGTCCAACCGAAGATGTAAAGAAAACAAACAAGACCGATATATATATATATATATATATATATACAAACAAGTATATGTATTAAACAACAAATTTACAAGTGACAAAGACATCAACATTTGTGATTGTGTGTGAACGTAAAGAGTTTGTATATTGGTGAAAGTTCGTACGTACGTGTATGTGTGTTTCATGGCGTTTTCCTACAAGTGGACGAAAACGCGGATTTCTGCGAGAGATCACATTTTTAAATGTGTCCGCTGAAATGCAAAGTGAAAAAAGGAGAACGAGGCAAGAAACCGCCCAGTATTTATAGTGTGGGGAGAGAGACCCCTAGTGAACAATTAGGAAATTAAGGAGGTGCTAACTCCGACGAAGGTGGGCGTAAACTTGATTGTTTTGTTGTTGAAAGGGAAAAAAATCTTTGACAATCAAAATAAAAAAAAACAAATTTTGCTTTTTAGTGAAACT
This sequence comes from Acanthosepion pharaonis, assembly GCA_903632075.3. Lineage (NCBI taxonomy): Eukaryota > Metazoa > Mollusca > Cephalopoda > Sepiida > Sepiidae > Acanthosepion > Acanthosepion pharaonis. Next base: position 3,054,767 of record CAHIKZ030005210.1, read on the forward strand.
GATAAATAACCAATTAAGCTCATTAATTAAAATACTGCGGAAGTTAATAGTCAAGTAATTTAAAACGAGTTCCAGTTTTTCGTTGGCAGTCAATGATTTTCCTGCAAATAAATAAATAAATAAATTAACGTACAAATTTTATTAATCAGCAATCAAATCCAACGAGAAATGGTTTTTCGATGTTTATCATTCTCTTAATGATTTCGAAACATTGATATAAAGTTTGTTTACGCTGATTGTAAATTTTTTCGTTCGTGTTAGTTAACAACACTCAGCTGCAATAACAATTATTCCCTATTGGAAAAATCAATTCCTTTCATTGAAAGATTCAATCGATAAACCAATCGATTAAACTCCAACAACAGAAATCAACCTTAGCAGTTATGTTGCATTTTTAAGGCGGCATGATTACTGAGTGGATTTTACTGTTGTTTGAGGAATAAGTGCTGCAACGCTATGCTCTCAATCCTAGACCAGACTTTCAGCTGCAACTCCTGCGACCGCGTATGCCTGTCCCACATTGTGGCCAGCTATACTATTACAAGGAAACGGGCCTGCAAGCGACGTGTACAGACTCCCTCTTGATCTACGTTTTGCGAAGCCAAACCATGATGATGATGAGTCCGTTGTTAAACAGGTGGGGTAAGATTACATTTTGTCGGTAGCATCTATAGTGTCGCGTAGGAACGGTCAAGGGTCTCATGGCCCACCCCCAATCTATGATACCTCCCACCCTGCTACATAAGGTCTTTCTTTTATGTGCCGTGTCCCTTCAGGACGTAGGCGATCATAGCCCTCCACAGCATCCTGTCCCTTGTAGCTCTTAATAAAGTTTTATTGTTATTTCTCCCAAGCCCTGTTTAGCCATACTGAAGCTCATCAATTAAATTACGCGCTGCTTTCTCAATTTCTCCTGTGAGTATCAAATTCTCCAAGCCATCTTTCCTCATTACGTACCCCAGAAATTCCAACTGCCTGTCCCTGATGTTAGGTATAAGTTTCTTATTTGTTTCCATTTTTTTCCAAAACCTCGTCGTTGCTTACATGTTTGGTTCATGGTATCCCCAGCATCCTTCTGTAGAACTACATTTCTGTTGCTTCAAGTTTCTTCTTCATCTTTGAGGAGAATTTCCGGCATTCGCTGCCATGCAGGAGGACAGATATCATGTAACAGTTCAATTCATATAAAATACAAATTTTATTCTAACCTATTTATATACAGTAATGGATCATATGCGATATAGGTGAACAATTTAACGAGAAAAATTGAAGATAAATACAATGTATCTAAATTACAAATTAGAGACATGTAACAATAAATCATACTATATTTCTGAGATGAAGTATTGTAATAATTTACACTATTTACATTGTTCGGACTATTGTCCTCATTTTTGTTGCCATATTCACAATGTCTCAGCCGCTGTACGCTCCGGCCTTCTTGGGGTTCTGTCTATATTTCTGAGATAAGGTATTGTAATAATTTAAACAATTTACATTGTTCGGACTGTTGTCCTCATCTTTATTGCCATATTCACAATGTCTCGGCCGCTGTACATTCCGGCCTTCTTGGTGTTTTGTCTATATTTCTGAGATGAAGTATTGTAATAATTTACACTATTTACATTGTTCGGACTATTGTCCTCATTTTTGTTGCCATATTCACAATGTCTCGGCCGCTGTACGCCCCGGCCTTCTTGGGGTTCTGTCTATATTTCTGAGATAAGGTACTGTAATAATTTAAACAATTTACATTGTTCGGACAGTTGTCCTCATCTTTATTACCACATTCACCACGTTTCGGCCGCTGTACTCCCCAGCCTTCTTCGGGATCTTTCTATCTTTCTGAGATGAAGTATTGTAATAATTTACAATATATACATTGTTCGGACTGTTGTCCTCATCTTTGTTGCCATATTCACGACCTCTTGGCAGCTGTACGTTCCGGCCTTCTTCGGGGTCTGTCTACATTTCTAATTTGAGGTACTGTAAATATTTACACTATTTACATTTTTCGCGCTGTTGTTCTCATCTTTGTTGTCATGTCCACTTTATGAGGATAACAGTCCGAACATTGTAAATAGTGTAGATCATTCCATCTTAAATATATCAACAATCTTTTGCGGTAATTTTTAACATAAACTTGAGATTTTTCTTGTTCAAAAGTTGAATAGTCTAACATATTCAAAATTATAGACAAAAGAAATACTGAATTTTATATAGTGTATTTATCAAGACTTAGCATCAGTGTCATATAGGAAAAAATGAGTAACTACCGACACCGAGGTTCGAGCGTGACACTCTGAAATTATGAATACGTTTTCCGCAAGGTGTCAGGCTACTGACTGGAGTGATTATTGAGTGGAACTATTCAGTCGAATTAGTGTGAATTATTGTGCGTCGATAATTTAGGTTTTGATTTAGGATGTACCGGACGTTAAGCCGAGCCGTGCTATTAACAAGGTATTCACTGAAATCGTTAACTATATTCGATTGACTTTTACTTCTTTGTTTTTAAGTATTTATTAGCGATTGTAATTAAATACTGTTTTATACTGAAGTCTTGAGTTATACTTGATCATTAACGGCCAGCCTACATCAGAAAAATAAGTAAAACAAATTCACGGGTTTGAAAAAAAAAGGACCCCAGAATGACGTGAAAATATCCGCGAAAAGATTTCATCCATTAATCGTCAGTTATGCTTAGTTTAAATTGTAACGTATATAAAAAAAGCAAATGTTGAATTATAATAAAAATTACATATCACTGCCCGGGGTCCGCAATCAGGATTGCGCCTCCCCGTGGTCTGCAATCAGGATTGCGCCTCCCCGCGGTCGGGTGATTCGGAGATAATACGCACCGGCCCTAGTGTCACATGACTGATGAAGTGAACATTCAGAAAATTTAAATGCATTTTTGAATTCCTACCCCACTATGTATTATTAGCACGATATCAAATACAAAAAAATCCTTTTTTCCTTTCAACAACTAAACACTCCTTAGCAGACGGGGTGGAGAAAGGTAGGCCCATACCTTTCCCAAGGGTATTTGATTTGTCCGTAAGTGAATATAAAGAATCCGACTGGAATTGGAACTCAGCTCTCCAATTTCCATTACGCCTTTAAGCGATATGTTTATATATATATATATATATATATATATATATATATTGTCATCCCACAATCCTTACTCTTGCTCCATATGCGGCCTCCTTTGTAGCGGGTCTTAAGTGCCACTTAAGATTATCGCACAAAATTTCAAAACTGAATCAATTGTCAGATCCTCATACGTCGAAACCGACGGGATATATATATATATATATATATATATATATATATATATATATATATATATATATACAGAGAGAGAGAGAGAACGAGAGAACGAGAGAGAGAGAAAATATATGAATATGCATGCAAATGAAGGAAGACATTACAAATTAGGAATTATGTGGGTGATTTTGTTTGTTTTGTTTTGTTTGTTTAACGGCATATCAACAACTTATGGGTCATTTAATGCTGAAATTTAATTTTCGTAGGAACTTGGAGGTAATAAAAATATGATATATGTTATTCTGCTTTCGCAACTGAATACATGGTAGGTGATACTCAGCTTTTGGGGCATAAAAAATGTTTGTACGGACATAAGTACGAGAGGTGGTAATATGTGTTTTATGTTGTAGTTTTGTTGAAGTTATATTTTGGAATACAGTTTGATTTCCTTAAGAAATTGTAGGATATTATAAGGCCAAAGTGATTAGAACGTTCGCTTTCTGACCATGAGACCCGGGTTCAAATCTCACCATGGTCGATTTGTCAGGAAGGAGACTTCTTGATGTTATCGGTCGGGAGGAGGCAATTCCAGCATGCGACACCTTCGAAAACTGCTGATAACCATACCACGAGTTGACCGAAGCTTACTGCAGGAAATTAGGCAGACAGAACCCTTGAGGGCCGTCAATGGCTGTGCTAATACGAAGTCAACTTGACGGGGGGTTGGGGCGTGCTGATCACGCTAGATAACACGCTCTTTCCCAGAAACTGTAACTAAGGTCTGCTCAACATATTTGCAGTATAAACCACAGGTGGGCTCTGTGAGTGTTGAATAAACAAATGTGCCTGTGCAAGCGTCTGCAATGGGGATTAGCTAGCCGCCCTAGTAGACTGGCATCCTCGGATTCGAGTGGCTGCGCTATTTTCAATGCCATGAAAGTGTTCTTTTGTGTTGGCTGATTTCGTTTAGCGGCATATCAACTTATATGGATTAGTTAATGTCGAAATCTAAATATCCTTCCACGATTTCACATTGCCTCATTCTTTGTAACATTTTGATAATTCTTATCCCCTTCCCCAAACTCAAACTAATTTTGAAACTTCCATTGATTGCCAACCAAGGCTAGACAGCAGAGTCAGCCCTGCTATTTAACTGTTTTTTTTTAGTAAATACTATATCTATTCAGAAGATATGTTATCAGAGCTCTCCACAGATATGATATATGATCGAGAGAAACAATACTCCTTTCTTCGTCCTGGGTATGACGATAAACTACATCCGCGTCCTGGGTAAGACAATAAACTACATCTGCGTCCTGAATATGACGATAAACTACATTCGCGTCCTGGGTAAGACGTTAAACTATTTCCGCTTCCTGGGTAGAAGATAAACTACATCTGCGTCCTGGGTATGACGATAAACTACATCCGCGTCCAGGGTAAGACGTTAAACTATTTCCACGTCCTGGATATGACGATAAACTACATCCGACGACAAGGTATTTGATCAAAAGGTTTTGTGGAGCTGGTCCACCCTGATCCCGGGTGGTAGCACCAGCTGTGGAAAAATATTTACCCCCCCCCCCACAAAAGGGGTCAAAACACTATGAAAGTATAAAAATAGATTTTAATACCAGCAATACTTTTTTGGAAAAATTGTTACCAGCAATACATTTTTGAGGAAAATATTATTCCTTGCAATACATTATTACCAGTAGTACATTTTTTTAAAAAGAAAAAATATTACCAGCAATACACTTTTGGAAAAAATATCACCAGTACTAAAATCATTGTCGGCATTAAATAAACCATTGAGACGTTGATATGCCGTAAAACAAAATTAAACCAAACCAATCTAAACCAAAGAATACATATTCTATTCATACGAATCCTAAAAATGTTGTCGGCATTAAATAACACATTGAGGTTGATATGCCGTAAAAAAATAAACCAAACCAATCTAAACCAAAGAATACATATTCTATTCATACGAATCTATCCTAAAAATATTGTCAGCATTAAATAAGCCATTGAGGTTGATATGCCGTAAAACAAAATAAACCAAACCAATCTAAACCAAAGAATACATATTCTATTCATACGAATATATCCTAAAAATGTTGTCGGCATTAAATAACCTATTGAGGTTGATATGCCGTAAAACAAAATAAAACAAACCAAAGAATACATATTCTATTCATACGAATCTATCCTAAAAATGTTGTCGCCATTAAATAACCCATTGAGGTTGATATGCCGTAAAACAAAATAAACCAATTCAATCTAAACCAAAGAATACATATTCTATTCATACGAATCTATCCTAAAAATGTTGTCGGCATTAAATAGCCTATTGAGGTTGATATGCCGTAAAACAAAATAAACCAAACCAATCTAAAGCAAAGAATACATATTCTATTCATACGAATCTACCCTAAAAATGTTGTCGGCATTAAATAACCTATTGAGGTTGATATACCGTAAAACAAAATAAACCAAACTAAACTTTTCTCTCCTTTCTCTTCTTATGTTTATTGGGGTAGATGCAAGTTGAAATCACGACAGGGGTCACCAAATGTAGCAGAAACTGCTCCTTAGACTAGAAACAGCGACAGAAATATTCTGCATGAGTAAATCATGAGTGTAATGAAATTAATTTCAACATGGCGATATTTTGCATGCTTTTGTTCTTACATAACGGTGATGAAGCCAAAAAGAGAGGAAATACGCACATATGCATGCAAAAGAAGGAAGACATTATAAGTTATGAATTCTGTGCGTGATGCACGTCTGGGAAAGGGAATAATATTTAGTCACTGAAGGGAAAGTTACGCCATCTCCGGGGAGGTACCGCTTGGCGTTATCCCTCCTTATATTTGTACAGGTTGCGATGGGTAAATTGTCGCCATTTTATATTGTTAATATATATGATTAATACAAACCAGATACTTCTTCTGTAGCTAAATGGTATAACACGTCAGATTTGTTTTCATAGTTATTCCTTTATAATATGGTACATAATAAAAATTCCATTATAGTCGATTCAAATATCTATATAATCTTATACAGGGTGAAATGGGTAAATTGTCGCCATTATATATTTTTAATTTCGAACATACGCTTTGTTTTTTTGTGATTTTTTTTTGTTTTTTGGTTTTTTTTTTTTGTCAACTGCACAGTATAGTAGGGTCAGTTGGGCACCTTCTGTGAGAAAAAGAGCACCATGACGCAATTCACTCCGCCAGAAATTTGGAAACGGCATGCTGTACTGTTTGGCATTCGCGCCGGAAGCTCAAATACGAACATTTCAGAGTGTTTGGGTGTTAATACGCAGTGCAGAGGATTCGGTAAGAGTCAACATCATGGTGTTTGGAGGGATCACTAGTGATGGCGATGATATGCCTCCATTCATCTTTCCACAAGGGCCTCAGATTCAATACTGACGCATACATGAATGACTTGAGGAGGTAGTGATGCCCTGGCTCAAGAGAGCGGCTATTGGAAGACACTATCTCTGGTAACAGGACCCTGCACTATGCCACACAAGCAGGAGAACCCAGTCATTTCTGCGACCTCATCGCCCTTTACATCTGGCCACCTAACTCCCCAGACTACAACCCTCTTGATTATTATGTGGGGGGCACAGTTGAGCGAGAGACCAAGAAAACTCCTTATAACACCAAAGATGAACTGAAATCAAGGATTGTGACAGCATTCATCAACTTAAACAAGGACACCATCCAGAAGAGATGCAGGAGAGTCCGAAGTCGTCTGCAGGCCGTGGTTGAAGCCAATGGCGATTTTATTAAATAAATTTACTCTTTAGTATTTCAAGACATTTATATGTAATTTTGGTAAATATGTATATCAGTCAAAATGAGATGTCAGTATTATTTTCATTTTGCGTAATTCAGACGACAATTTATCCATTGCAGCTTGCGTATATATATATATATATATATATATATATATATCGCCAACAAATATATATATATATATATATATATATATATATATATATATAAATATAAATTAATGTAAAATTTGTTACTTATCTGATTGATGTTACCTTCAGTATCCCTATATATACGATTAATACAAATATAAAATGTGTCACTTAGCTGATTGATTTTATATTCAGCACCTCTATTCCGGAGTTTCGTAGAGGAACCTTTGTGCAATCGTTCGGTCCACTCGTCAGGAGGTATTAGCAAGTGTCTGTGTGAAAGAGAAAGAGAAAGAAAGAAAGAAAGAAAGAAAGGTGATGGTGAGCGATATTGAAACGAAGTGAAAATTAATGTCAGTATCTGGAAAAACCATTGATATCGCCAAAAATATGGATATCGGCATAAAACATTGACATCCCCAAAAAACATTAATATCGCCATTAAAACATTGATATCGCCAAAAAAACACTGATATCGCCAAAAAACATGGATATCGCCATAAAAACACTTATATCGCCAAAAACATTTATATCGTCATAAAAACATTCATATTGACAAAAACATTTACATCGCCATAAAACACTGATAGCACGAAAAAAATTGATATCGCAAAAAACATTGATATCGCCAAGAAACGTTGATATCGCCAAAAAACATTGATATCGCCAAAAAACATTGGTATCACCAAAAATCATTTATATCGCCATAAAAAAACATTGATATCGCCAAAAACATTGATATCACCAAAAAAACATTGATATCGCCAACAAAACGCTAATGCAATATTCAGTCGGAAATAAGAATTGTTTCTACAGTCAAAAATATATTTCCGAATTAAATAACCCAGAATGGATTAATAAACCGTAAAAAAAAACAAAAAAATAAATAAATAAATCCTCAATGTATAGGCTCTCTCTCTCTCTCTTTCTCTCTCGATTTTCTCTCTCTCTCTCTTTCGCTTTTCTCTCTCTCTCTCTCTCCCCTCTCTCTCTCTCTCTCTCTCTCTAGTGCTTCCGTATGTGAGAGAACGAGCGAAAGAGAGAAAGAGCGAAAGCGGGGAAGATAGAGAGAGATATTGAAACGAATTGAAAATTAATGGCTGTGTATGAAAACCGGCTTACATCTCAGGTGTTTACCTATACGTTTAAAGTTAGATATATTAAATGTACAATCGATCATTACAGGTGTAATTAATATATATATATATATATATATATATATATATATATATATATATAAAAGAAATAACAAAAATAGCTTATAATATAAAAAAATAATAGAAATAAAGTTTTTCCTTCTTTTTTTATAACCTTTCATGAGTCATGCTACTATGCTGCTAAGATATTTAGTGCTATTCTAATTGAATTCGACACTTTATGAGCCAAGCCTTATTAATTAGAATCAAGAAAGCGAATTTTTCACTTTCGCCTACTTCGCTTACCTCCCTTTGCATCCGGGCGCTTTCAAAGTTAATGGCTTCACTCGCTGGTGGCGACAACGGGCCGATGAGTGAGAGGAATAATTATCGGAATATTTTGGCAAGTATAGTTTTAGCTTTGTCTTCCCGCCCACCAAGGCACGCACCCGACGACATTCTTAAATAGAAACGGACGATCGATATGAGTAGGAAAATACAAGGTCCGACACAGAAGGTAACGAAAGTAAAAAAAAGAAAAAAAAAAGAATGGAACAAATGGCGTATCATCGAAGAAATTGAAACGCGAATGCACCATCAATCCTTCTGTACGTGAGGCAAGGATATTGGCTGATGGGGTCATCACGCGTAAGGGCACGGGCTTTCTGCGATTTACGCATGGTTACACTTTATACGGGTTTTATTCTTTTTATTTTTGCAATGTTATTTTCCTTCAGGGCGTAGATGATCATGACTCCCCACATATGTATTTTCGTCAGTGACTGTGAATTGCAATGACTTCTTGGTAGAGATAATGGAATGGTTCCCGCTGTCTTGGAGAATGGTTTTCTTAGGAATGGTTTTCCGTTACCTTTCCACAATTTTCAATTCAGACTCTCTCTCTCTCTCTCTCTCTCTCTCTCTCTCTCTCTCTCTCTCTCTCTCTCTCTCTCGTAAGCGACCAAGATTTTTTTACGGCTGTATTTTCTTTATCTGTAAGTTGGCATGAATATTACATACCACACAACCACAAATAAAGATCTATTATGAAGGCTTACATTCATAACACACGCCTTATTCAGTAACCTTTTACATTGTGTGAATCTTGAACCTTGTATTAGATTAACTTTAGTAAAAAAAAAAAAAAAGACATACATTCTTAGTATATCTGACTGTATAATAAAACCTCTTCTTCTTTTATGCACAATGTTCCTTCATGGCATAGGCGATCATGGCCCTCCACATCTTCCTCTCCCTTGCTTCTCTTAATAAATTTTGTTGTTTTGCTATTTCTCCCAAACCCTGTTCTGTCATCCATTTGCTCAAGCTCAGCAAGTATATTACGCGCTGTTTTTATCTGTCCTTCTTTCCCCCAATCTGTCCTGTGAGTATCAAGTTTTCCAAACCCTCCTTCCTCATTATATGCCCCAGAAATTTCAACTGCCTCTTCTTGATGTTAAGTATAAGTTTCCCTTTTGTTTCCATTTCCTCTAAAATCTCGTCGTTGCTCACATATCCGTCCATGATAAAATCAGCATCTTTCTGTTGAACCACATTTCTGTTGTTTCAAGTCTCTTCTTCATCTTTGAGGAGATTGCCCGGCATTCGCTGCCATGCAGGAGCAAACGAGACTATCCCAAAGGAAAATAGACAAAGAAAATACGAATGGATGACAAATGAGATTCTCGACATGGTGCAAAGCATTCAGAAAACAATGGCATGGCATGGAACGGAATATAGAAAACTACACAAAGAAATAAGGAACAAATGCAGGCAGGCTAAAGAGGAATGGCTCAACGAAAAGTGTGTAAAAAGCAATAATGAGTATCACAGATAAATGTGACATGTATAAGAAATCTTAGAGAATAAAAGCTCCAAATATCCTTTCAAGATCTCCCTCGGCAGGAATGACAGTAGCTTCTATGGCAGTTTATTGGACCCTTGATAACAGACACGGAAAGACAACTACAAACCCCTCTACAGAAGGTAGCAAAGGAAAGCGAGAAGAAAGGGCTAAGTATCAATTGCAAGAAGACAAAATCCACAGTTATTAGCTAAAGAAAGAGACCAAAATGCACATTACAAATCGGAGATACCAAAATCAAACAAGTACAAAAATTTAAATATCTAGGAAGTGTTTTAACAAAGAACGGAAACTGACATCCGAAGACGTATTGGGGTGGCCAAAGATGTATTCCAAAAGCTAAGCAAAGTATTAAGAAACAGAAAAATTTCGTTAGAAACAAAGAAAAGAGTACTGAGCTGTTACGTGATATCTGTCCTCCTATATGCCAGTGAATGCTAGAAAATCTCCTTAAAGAGGAAGAGGAGACTTGAAGTAACAATAATCTGGTTCTACAAAAGGATGCTGTGGATACCATGAACCGAACAGGTGAGCAACGATGAGGTTTGGGAGAAAATGGCAACAAAAAGGAAACTTCGATTTCACATCTGGATGAAACCGTGAACCAGCGTGAAACCCAGGGTCACAAACTCACATCAATCCAACTAAATATGTTAGCGCTATCACTGATATTGAGCGCTTTCCAATAAGTACCGTGCATATATAATATATAAATAATATATATAAAATATTGCATATATATATATATATATATATATATATATATATATATATATATATATATATATACACATTTTACAGATATATATATATATATATATATATATATATATATTAAAAATTAAAACAGACAAGGTACTACAGTTGAGCTTTTTATTTAATTTTTCTTGTGTTCTGACAAGAGCTTTCTTTTCTGGACAAAGAGTGTAAGAACTGTCCGAATGTTCTGTGTTTCCGAGCGCTTTCGGCTATACCTTTAGCCATTATCAAGGATGGTTCAATTATCAGCTTAGTAGAGTGTGTTCTATGTATGTTCAGTGTGTGGTAATGATGTTTTAGTTTCCGAATACGGTTAGCACATTGTGGCTTTGTTCATAGTTGATATTGTTAAGAGTTGGCTTTTTTTTTTTATTATTAGAGCTTCCATTATTTTTAGTCTTTTTTGCAAGTGGATGCAGTTAATATATTAGTGTTTTCTACTAGTATGTTCCTAATAGTGTCGGGTAAATTTGAGTGTGTGTTTAAATGTGTTCTGATGGAACTGTGATCAGATAGGTGTAATGTAAGACGTCTGGATAAACATGTGGTTGTGTAGCCGATGTAATTATTTATGAGTCCGGTTTGGTGAGGAACGCAGTTCCTTAAAGGGCATTTGAACTCATAGATAATGTTCGCTCTTTGTAATTTTGACTTCGTTGGTGTGTTGTTATTTTTGAGGATAAGGTTGGCCGTCTTAAATTTTTTATAATAGATAATAAGTTTGATTTTTTTATCCGGGTCAATAGTAGTAGTATATTTCTTTATAATATGTCTTAGAGCAGATTCATCTTGCTTGTAATTAATATGCATTTGGTTTTTGTAATAAATGTGTATGTTCGCTATCATTATTACTTGCTTTGGGGAGGAATATTCTAATTTGTTGGTCTATAAGGTAGTTAGGGAAACCGTTGTTAATTAGTGTTTGTTTAACGTTGTTAAGTTCTTTGAGAAAGAGTAGTCGAGAGAGGATGAGTTCTGGTGGGCTCTATTTAGAAAGTTTTTTTATTACAGCTATTTTGTACCTAAGTGGACATTCGCTTTTTGAAATTAAGGTGGCATGAGTTTTTGCTGGTGGGTTTTTGTATAATGATGTAATGAAAGTGTTATTGTTATGTTCAACGAGAATATCTAAGAATGGTAGTTTGTTTTTTGGCTAAGTTCATATGTAAAATTAAGGACGGAGTTTTTCTCAAATGTGGTCTTAAGTGTCTCTATTTCTTTAATGTTATCAGCTAAAATGAATATATCATCTACGTAGCGAACATAGATTTTCGGTTTGTGGACCTGTGTAAATATGGTATTTTCTACGTAGGACATATAATAGTTAGAGAAGCATGGACCCAATGGATTTCCCATACTAACACCATTAGTTTGGGTATAAATATTGGCATTATGGTCATAGAAGGGGACTTTGGTTGTGCATGCGAGTAGTAATTTTTTAGGATAGGTGGTTTGATGGATGGCGGAGGGATGGAATTATTATTGTATATAGAGTTGAGGATAATATCGATAGTTTTGTCAACAGGGACGTTTGTGAATAAGTTTTCAACGTCCAGTGACGCTAATATACCTTGATTTGTTCCATTTGTAGTTTTTTTAAAATTTGTAGGAATTCGTGGGTGGAGGTGATGCTGTAATTGGTAGGTAGGTATGGAGTGATGATATCGTTAAGGAATTTTGATAGCTCGTAGATAGGTGTTGGTATCTGGGAAATAATTGGTCATGTGGGTATCCTGGTTTATTTTTTGAATTTTCAGGAATCGACTTCCGCGTTGTGAGCTGTTAAGCTTGACCTTTTAAATTCTCAGTGGGATTTCGTTTCAATTTTGTGAATTTAGATCGGTCATCCACGATATCTTGTAGCGGGCGGTCCAGTGGCCCCGTATCACGGAAAGGGGTGAACGAGGTCACAAGAGGCCCTTAACATTTTTGAGGTTATCGAGGATATATATGATATGTAGGTTTATTCTGAAAGGAAAAGGAAATGAAGATGGTCGGAAACGGTGGAGGTGCTGGATGCTGCAGGAGTGAGCCGGATGCTATTTTTTGAAGGAGTGAGCCGGATGCTTGCTGGATGGGAATCGGATGCTGCAGGAGTGCCGGATACTGCAGGGGTGAGCGGATTGCCGGATGCTGCAGGAGTGCTGGATACTATGAGCCGGATGCTGTTGGATACAGTTTTAGTGCAGGCATTGATGGTCGAGGTTGGCAGTTGCTGGGATCTTTTAAATTGCCAGGATGATCGCTTGGTGGTTGTTGATTTGAGTGATGCCAGGATGATCTTTGTTGGTTGTTTGAGTCGTTGCCAGGGTGCCAACTTATTTGCTGTAGTTCGTGTTGCCAACTCGTTGTTTGTCATTGCCGGGGTGCCAACTTGTTGCAGCAGTCATCCAACGTTGTTTGTCATTGCCGGGATGCCAACTTGACGTGTTGGGAAGGAAGAGAGAAAGAAATTTTATCGTCAAGTTGGCAGACAAAAAAAAGAAATGGGAGCGTAACGGCAATACACAGCCCGTAGATAATCAAAGGGGCCTGCGTAGACGACCGTTGCGGCCGCCGACAGCCTCAGAATCTGGGAGAAATCACTGTCTTGTGTCGAGGGGGGACCAGCAAGAGAAATAACCGAAAAGTCTCTATAAAAAAATTACAAAGGTTAGCTAAAGATTTATAGATGTATATTACACCTAGGTTTGTAATATAGCCTAACTAAAAAGGATTTGCTAGTCCCTCTGACGTGTTAACATGGTATGAATGAGAGGTCAAGGTCGAAAAGACCTGTTTTTAAACCTTTTAATTTTGCTGGTAATCAGCTTTGTTGACTATTTTAGTTTGATTTATCAGCGCGTCTGTGACAAAGCGTTGTTTTTAAATCTTTGCGTTTTTTAGTTTTGGTGTTAAAATACTACTATGGTTGGTGCCGGGGATCGGTTCTTCAAACCCTCAGCTTTGAGTAAGTCTTTCAGGTCAGGGTGTACTGCTATGTCACCACGCGTGGAAAGTTGGGATAGTGATTGATATAGAATTTCAATTTCGGTTGTCTTGGTGATACAATCAAACTTAGGTTGGATGTGGCAGTTTGGACCTAAATTTAGAAATTCTTTTTGGTCATCTGTTAATTTATGGTTGGATAAATTTAAATATTTGTCTTCACTGTTGGGTAATAAAATATTTCCTTGATATAATTTACAAAGTTTTTTTGTAATTATTTGTCTGTGTGTGAGTTGGTGCTGGTTGATGCTAAGATTTAGGTGGTACAGTGATTCATTAGATTCAGGTTCGGTCAAAGTGTTTTTTAGTGTAGTGTTATGTTTGTGTATTTCTTTGTTTAAATGTTGGATTTCATTTTGAGCTAATTTTATTTGTCGTAAGACGAGGTTTTTCCTGAATGTAGTGGTGTTATTTTCCTTGTTGGCTGCCGGGTCGTGTAATTTGATATTTGTATATTTAGGCAGCAATCCTTCCTTTATGCATGTTTCATTAAAAACGACAGACAAGGTACTACAGTTGAGCTTTTTATTTAATTTTTCTTGTGTTCTGACAAGAGCTTTCTTTTCTGGACAAAGAGTGTGTAAGAACTGTCCGAATGTTCTGTGTTTCCGAGCGCTTTCGGCTATACCTTTAGCCATTATCAAGGATGGTTCAATTATCAGCTTAGTAGAGTGTGTGTTCTATGTATGTTCAGTGTGTGGTAGTGATGTTTTAGTTTCCGAATACGGTTAGCACATTATATATATATATATGTGTGTGTGTGTGTGTGTGTGTGTGTGTGTGTGTGTGTGTGTATCTTACGAAATGGACTAAGTCCGACAATTATTTTAATCTATTTATTGCTTATGCGTTATTTTTATAGGTACAACTATTTAAGTAAATGCTCTGTTTATAATAAACAGTATTAAAACCATTTACTGGCCTGAATGTCCGAGAAATTTCATAGAATATATGTGCCTATTTCATAGAAATATATGTCCTTCGACCGGACTCAAACCCGTCATATAGCCTGACGTGCAATACCATTTCCGTGTAGGATACAGGTTCGATTCCTGTCGGAGGATACATATTTTCTATGAAATATGACGTCATTTGTTTACGTTAAGATGCACTTCCAGCAGATATGAGCATTCGAGAGAAATCATGGGAAATTTGTAGTTTAAAAGCAGTAATTCGACCTTGCTAACCAGATGCTTCCTCTGTAGCTAAATGGTATAGCACGTCAGGCTAAATGATTGTTCCATATAGGATACAAGTTCGATTCTTGTCGAAGAACACATATTTTCTATGAAATTTCTCAAACTTTCAAGCTGGTAAATATTGTTAATACTGTTTATTATAATCAGAGCATTTACTTAAACATTTGTATCTATAAAAATAACATATATATATATATATATATATATATATATATATATATATATATACACTGACTGATTTAAAATATGTTTTTTTTTCGCTACACAGTAATAACCATGTTTCGAAAATGGAAGCTAAAAGCTTCAAATTTAATTTTGTAATTAAATTAAAAACATTAGTTTGGAGACTCCAAAATTCGCTTGAGGATGAAATGGAACTAATGTTTTTAATTTAATTACAAAATTAAATTTTTAAGCTTTCAGCTTCCATTTTTGAAACATGGTTATTACTGTGTAGCAAAAAAAAACATATTTTAAATCAGTTAATTTATAATATTAATTCTCTGTAAATTCTTTTGTAAAAATAAAAATATAAATAAGATCACCGGATTTATATCTTACTGTTCTTTCTTCATACATATATATATATATATATATATATATATATATATATATATATATCGGGGGTAAAAGCAAAAGTGTCCAAATCGAGTTACAGCATAATTGTCCACCCCATCAAATGTGTAATATCTAAAAAAAAAAAAAATCACTAAATTAATTGAGTTTCTTTTTTTCAAGTTTTCAGATAAGACGTTTAACGACCTTTGTAAGAATCACACAAAAATCCTTTGAGTTATTCATCTAGAAAGAGAACAGACTAAAATCGTTTTCTGTCAGCCCCAGTGTCTTCTCTACTGACCAAAATGAGAGGAAAAATCCAGGCCTTCAGTATTGATACCAACATTCATACTCTGGCTTCCATCTTCAAAATCCATTCAAGAACCATAAAGAGAATGGTGAATAAGTTTAAAAAAGAGGGAACAGTTGAGAGTAAATCTGGATCAGGAGGTCAGGACAGGAAGAGGGATCATCATTTCAAATTAGAGCTAAAGAGATCAATTAGAGAGGACCCAACTCACTTCATAAGACGTTTGACACGTGAGGAGTTTCACCTATGACAGTCCAAAGGGCAGTGAAAAAAAGACTTAAAATGAAATCGTGTAAGGCTCCTTGTTGCACCAGGACAGAAATTTAGAAAGTTAGAGAGGGCGAAGAAGATCATATTTTCAATATTTTCCTCGAAAAATATATATATCCTCGAATATATATATATATATATATATATATATATATATATATATATATATATATATATATATATATATATATATATATATATATATATATATATATATATATATATATATATATATATATATATATATATATATATATATATATATATATATATATTCTTATTTGGAACAGTTGGTATGGTGTTCGCTTAACCCAACTGTCAGGGTTCGATACTCAGTAGTGGATACTGCTGATGAGTCCCAAATATAGGACGAAAACGGCCGTCCATACTTATGCATTATAGAGGTTTTATTGACTCGATGAATTAATTGAATATTATTATCAAATCCTCCTAGATAATTTTTATCTGTGTTTATCTTCCTATAGATTTATCTTCGCTTGAACCAGCTTCTAATGCTCCAGTTGGTAGCGGCATTTGGCTCCCGTGGCTCTCAGTCCTATGGTACAGAGGTTGTTCCGCCACGGAATATGTGAGCGAGCGGCGCTTAGTTGAGTCTGATTTGTGAGGCCCATTTGGAACAGTTGGTATGGTGCTCTTGACAACCCAACTGTCAGGGTTCGATACTCGGTAGTGGATGCGCACTGCTGATGAGTCCCAAATATAGGACGAAACGGCCGTCCAGTGCTTCCTGCATTCTGTAGAGGTTTCTATCAGACTCGATGAATTAATTAAATATTATTATCAAATCCTCCTACTAATTACTATCTGTGTTTATCTTCGCTTCGTGTTTATCTTCGCTTGAACCAGCTTCTAATGCTCCAGTTGGTAGCGGCTTGGTGAGAGTAGTCGTGGCTCCCGTGGCTCTCAGTCCTATGGTCACAGAGAACTCAGTTGAGTTCCGCCACGGAATATGTGAGCGAGCGGCGCTTAGTTGAGTCTGATTTGGAATCTCTTCGTCACTGAGGCCCATTTGGAACAGTTGGTATGGTGCTCGCTTGACAACCCAACTGTCAGGGTTCGATACTCGGTAGTGGATGCGCACTGCTGATGAGTCCCAAATATAGGACGAAACGGCCGTCCAGTACTTCCTGCATTTCTATCAGACTCGATGAATTAATTAAATATATATATATATATGAACTTGATTTCAATCCTCCATGAGCTTCCGGTCCTTAACTATGATTAATTAATGATAAACGTGTCATTTTCGTTTATGATCGATTTCATCGCGATTCTTCTGTTAAGGATGGGGAATAGTTATACCTTCTTATTGCTCAGAGTAGAATCCAATTGTGTTATAAAAACCGCGAAGAATTTCTGTAAGATATCTTTAATCATTTCTAAGATACAACGGTTCAAAGCGTAATCTAACACTTGGACAATTTTGCTGTTACACGATTTGGACAATTTTGCTGTTACACTCGGCATATATGTAATTTTATTTGGAGTTAAACAGACACCATCATCCCCACAACGGAAATATATAAATTACAAACAAATCATGGACAAGATACAAAAACAATAAGCGTAAATAAAAATGATAAAACCTTATACTTTTTAGGGTAAATTGTATAATTTAAAGAACATATACGTATACACAGATAAAAGGTTTTTGATTATCTGGCAGGAGCCACATAGAGTGTCAAAGAGCTGTCTCGGACATCTGCCGTCAAAGATGAAGAAAGAGGAAATTAGATTTGTTTCAACTTGCGGCAAAACATCTGTTCCGGTGCATGATGAGAGTTTTCATATTTATTTAACTATTTTTTTATAATCTCACTTTTTTTAACTTTATATGCATATTTTAAAGAAATTTTATTACTTAACTTTTAATTTTTCTCTTTTGCTACTTTATTGTTTCAGTTTCATACTCCCATACAGTCTAATACTAAAGTATAGAAGTTATTTACTGATTTATTTGTTGCTATCACTAAAATTCTTTATTGCTTGTAGAAAATACAAATGCTTCATGCTTTAGCCTCTGAAACGAATTCTTAATATCTCCGTTAAAAGTGATAGTTCGATATTGTTTTTAAAAAACAGGCAGACAAGTATTTCAGCTAATAAGTAGATTGATTTTCAAAAACTGATGCTTATCACGTAGCATATTTGGCATGCCAACACGATTGCTACTTGAGTGTGATTAAAGTGGCTATTTTCAGTCTTGACTAATTTTTTTCTCTTCAATAATCTTTTAAAGTATGTGTTCCCAACCTTCTTTTGTGCGCAACGCCCCGAGAAAATGTTAGAAGATAACGAAGTCTAAATTATAATTTTTTAACCACATACAAAACCGTGGGTGAAGAAATTGAGCTCAACAATTAAGCTTTTAACCCAAAACAAATACAACTACTTTAAGTTGAACAATTAAATTTTTAAGTTCTGTGATCATGAGATCGGGGGTGGGGAGTGTGGTGAACAGTCACGAAGAAGCAAGCGGGTCAAAGTGGCTTGCATCTGGTGTAAAAGAAAATAAGTTCCTTACCTCAACACACGAGACATAGCATCTGCATTTTGTTCTTTGAAAATGGCATTAATCTCCCCTCTTCACGTTGCATGGTCCCAACAATCTGTGCTATAACGGTGGCTTTTGTATAGCTTAGCGTGGTTCGACTAATAGCAAGTCGTGTGCTGATTGGTCGGACTGAAGGAGGCTATTTGCCTGGGTAACTGAGAACAAAAGCGAAGAACGCTAATTGGTTAGTCGGCCGTGGTGTTGGCCTGATAAAACAGGGCTGAAGCAGTGAGAAGGGGGTTGCTTTTGCGTTGGTGAAGTGTGCAGAACTCACGAATGGCGAATTGAACACGAGGTATTTTGGATTATGCGAATAACGTCCGAAGAATAGAGGCTCATTTAAGTACAATTATGTAAACAGTAAATGAATCACAAGTATGAACATAAAATTGAATTACCTTTGCTCCTGCTTTTCGTTTATGATTTCATCAAAAGGTGAAACCTCCTTGCTGGCTGCAAACCGCAGATTAAATAAACGACAAACTTTGACCTCTGTGACAGAAAAAAAATGGTATGTCAAAATGACGGTTTTTCCCTTGACACCGCTATTATTTTAACTATGTTCACTCCTCGCCAATGTTTATTGTTTCAAAAAACGATTATTATAATTGTAATAAAACTTAAACATATGATGAAAGTGAATTTAAACTTGTTTTGTTCGTGAGAATTTACACCCAAAATATTAAACACTATTTATTTATTAGATTGAATATTTCCAAGAATAATTTTATATTTACAGAATTCTAAAAACAAATACAATTAAAACAAATGCAATAAAATACTGGGTGTCCATGAAGTTCGTATGCACTTTAAAAAATTTATAACTTTATTTGTATTTGCGATAGAAATAATTTGTAAAAAGAATTAAAAAGAAGTAAATCTATATTTTTAAGGCTTTATTGAAATTTTATTTAAGTTTCTACATGTCCTCCATCATTAGCAATACAAAGGGTAATACGATTTTGCAGTTCACGGAAAACATTTGCCAACTGATTTACAATAATGTCTGAAATCACGTTAGTTATTTTAGCTATACTTAAAACTAGGTACATTAAACCTTTGTAACATTTTTTACAGATTATTTCTATCGCAAATACAAATAAAGATATAAATTTTTTAAAGTGCACACGAACTTTATGGACACCCTGTATTTATCATTTGCTAATTTTTAAAGAAATAAATATGAAAACATTTTTTATTCATAAATTTATGAACGTTTACTAAATTATTAAAGTATGTGAATCAACTATAAGAGATTCCTTAATATTTACCATTTTATAAAGTTCGAAAAGATTGGCAATTAGACGATTTTCTACCAACCATTCCAATAAAAGGTATAATAAATAAATAGTATAAATAAAGAATCTAATAAATAAATAGTGTTTATTATTTTTGTTATCAATTCTCAAGAACAAAGAAAATGTATAAATTCCCTTTCATCATGTTTAAGTTTTATTAAAATTCTAATCGACGCTTTTCAGAACAATAAACGTTGCCGAGGAATGAAGGTAGTTAAAATAATAGTAGTGTCAATGGAAAAACCGTCCGTTTAACACGCCGTTTTTTCTCTGGCACGAAGGTTGAGATAAAATTACGAGGGTCACGTGACGACCAGTGAGTGACGTTAGGGCATAGAGTGACGAAGCCGTCACAAACCCACAGCGGTAGGACTTACAGGGACAACCACATGGCCTTACCAGGTTCATAGAAAAACTATTGTACCTCCGGTTTTCCTTAAGGAAAATAAGTAAGTAAAATTCACCCATTTTCACACTGCTTGCTGTTGTAGATATGCGTTATATTTTCTGTGCGTTACACAGGTAAATTGGTCAATATAATTTTGAGTTAGCAGTATAAAACTCTCTCTCTCTCTCTCTCTCTCTCTCTGACACCCACGCATGGTTGTCATACCTTTTCTTTCGCCTATTCCGTTCCGTCCGTGATATGAGATGTTATTATGTCATAGATATAATAAGGCCAATAATGGAGGAAATACAATACTCACTCATCTTATCTGGTGACTTATACGACGTGATATAATATTATTAATACTCCATTAACGTTCACTGGTTTCAATATATTTGTCCTTGTGTCAGACTAGGTTGAGCTCAGTAAATAACTGATTTCCTGTTTAGTTGCTGACACAATTACATTCTTAACACTGGTGAAAAAATTTGGTGTTCGGGCGTGGTTAAAACCTTAGGAATACGAATGTTGATTTTCTAGATGAGAAGGTCTGCTGCACTTTGGAAAATTCGTGGAACACAATCGTCATATTTTCATTACACTCCACTAAACAGGCCTTGTGCCAGACTAATGGCAGCACAGTAAATATTCAAAAATTTTATCTTACTATCGACAGTTATTATCACAAGAACTAATCATTAGCAACGTCTTAGGAATCCTACTAGTGGCCATTTGGGGTACGTGGAAAACGTTTGGATTTAACAAGCCAAAATACAGTAATGTGATTATAATAGCTTCTAGAACGACGAAACCGTTGATAACAAATCCTACCAAGCCTATTTATAGGCGGGTGGTAGCACCTGTTAGGGTCCCAATTATGGGCAAATAGTAAAACCGCCAAACTGGAGTCAAAACTTTATGAAATTGTAAAAAATACATTTCTTTGTTGACTGGTAAGGGGAGCCTTTTTTTTTTGTAGTAAAAATGCTCCGGACAGTAACAGCATTAAAACACTGTTTAACTAAATTAGCAATTCTGTCTGCATATGTTTGAGTTCCAGGACCGATCCACGAGAGTCTCATATAAACAGGACACTTAAGGGACCATATCTCTTAGACTCATTGAACTTATTGCTCTTTTGTTCAATGATAGCTCTCAAAACACATTCAAGGTAACCGTTCATCAATAAAAGTTGTTTGATTTTCTTCAGCTCGGCGTCGAGTTTACATTCAGAGCGCAACATCAATGCACGATGAGTAAGGGTCCTAATTAGATTAATCTTTCTGGATCTGGGTGCAAAAGAATCCCAAGTAAAGCCCAGAAAAAGTTGGTTTACGATAAACACTGGTAAGAAAACCTACGGGTGTTCTCTCCACCATTACATCCAAGAAAGGAAGCTGATCCTTCTCTTCTATCTCCATTGTATATTTTAGAAAAAGGATAGAGATTATTAAGTTGAGAGAAAAACTCCTCCGCTTTACCTAAAGATGAAAAAGACGTGAAGGTATTTTAGTAAACCTCATTTCAATTTCAAACATTTTCTTGAATTCCATTGGTCGTTAAATAAAAATAATCTTCGAGAAATTTCCATAACAAAACAGTCAAAATTTGTGCAAAGTAAGCTCAACCGACATAAAAAAATCTTTCTCAAATTCATCCCTAATGTAAATGTTTCAAGAAATCCTATTGGCTAAAAAATAAAAAATACAACATTCGCCCACGCATTTCTCAGAAAAATTCGCAACAAGCTACCAGGCCTCGTTGAACCGATTTCGTTGTTAAAAAAAACTATAAATAGAAATAGCAAACGAATTTTCGTCGCATTTGAGACTTACACACGCGAAAGATACACACGGGAATTATGTATCAAATTGCCGTCAAAGAAACAAACTTTCTTTATGAAAGATTAGAAAAATTTACACAACAAATTTTTTTCACTCAATATCTTTCATAGAAAAATCTTTTGTCTAAGTTAAATTCAACCTTTTCAGTCAAGGCAGACAACTTTTTAGACATTGAACATTTCCGAAACAGCAAAGAACTTTTTCTCTAAAATATACCTTTGCACACATCATTACAAACAAATTGTAAATTGTGGATATAAAATTTAAACTGTTGTTTCAAACATGTATTGTCATGATTGAATATCGTTAGCATTTGGCCATTTCTTATAATTTATGTTTGTGGATATTGCATATTTTATTTGCAGCACAATCTTAAATATTCACGCAACCTTCCTAGATCCACTAAAGTATCATCTACATAGCGGAAGTAGCAATCTTATTAAATAACTGTTTTTCATGAAAACCAACAAAAATATTGGCCAACAAAGGACCCAAAGGACTACCCATCGCTATCCCATCCATCTGCTGATACATGAAGTTGTCAAAGCTGAAGGAGGCAGACTTCGTAGCCATCTCCATCAACTCAAAAAAAAAACACTCTCAGGGAAAGATGGAGTCGTTACAGGGCCACGATGCAAAAAGGCTGCACAGATTTCTATTGTTTCATCCAGTGAGACATTAGTGAACTGACTGGTTATATCGAACGATACGAAAATCTTAGTATCGGAATTTGGTTTCAGTTTGCGCATATAATCAGCAAACTGAAGAGTCAGACACACAATATTCAGAATAGAAAATTAAAAACAGGTTCTAGAAATTTGTTAAGCCACTTAGCCAAATTATGCTGGGCTGAACCCAACATGGACAAAATCAGCCTTAGTGGAACATCCATTTTATGTATTTTCGGCAACCCATACATCCGAGGACGTTGGGAGCCTACGATACGGATATTATTATAAACTTCTTTCGACAGAAATTTACTTTTATGAAATTTACTTTCATGAAATTTACTTTTATGAAATTTACTTTTATGAAATTTACTTTTATGGAATTTACTTTTATAAAATTTACTTTTATAAAATTTACTTTTATGAAATTTACTTTTATGAAATTTACTTTTATGAAATTTACTTTTATGAAATTTACTTTCATGAAATTTACTTTTATGAAATTTACTTTCATGAAATTTACTTTTATGAAATTTACTTTTATGAAATTTACTTTGATGGAATTTACTTTTATGGAATGCTTTTTACGCTTTAATTCGGTCTTTAACTCCTTATGAACTTAGAGACCGAACCAAAGATGCTTTCCAAAGGCTCTAACATCATAAGAACACCTGAATTTATCCAACAAGTTCACCAAATCATTGGTGACAATCCCAGAAAATCCATGACGTCACTTGCGAAAGATTTCCATTTTTAAAAATCGCCAGGTCTTTCGTTTACAAACTCCTTATGAACTTTGTAGACGAAAGATCTAGCGATTTTTAAAAATCGATATATCTCTAAATCGCTATGCTCAGCCTTTAAAGCCATGATTCCAAAACGC
This sequence comes from Acanthosepion pharaonis, assembly GCA_903632075.3. NCBI lineage: Eukaryota > Metazoa > Mollusca > Cephalopoda > Sepiida > Sepiidae > Acanthosepion > Acanthosepion pharaonis. Next base: position 3,078,726 of record CAHIKZ030005210.1, read on the forward strand.
CTTTTCATTTCTTGAGTAAGCTGAGTGTTTGTCATATTATTTTCCGAAAAGTACACGATATAAAGTTTAGTAAAATGCAGAAATAACCCCAAAAATGATGTCCTCAAATACCTTTCGCTGCCTTAGTTTTGGTAATTTCTGATTAAAATTCTAGGATGAAGAGTTATTACATTGGTCAACACGATTTTTGGTGCCAAGAAACGAAACAGATTTTTAGCTAATTTGATGGTGCTGATTCCGGAAGTCACCTTAGTTTTTTTTGTTTAGCTACTATTTCTGCTGTTCTGAAATTGCTCATTTTTTAAAAAAAGATCAATTTACAATCTTGTCTGATCGCAAAATTAATAAAGATCGTAGAAACCCGTCAATTTTCAGGTAGTGCGAGCAATTTATGTCAGCCACCTGAAATAAAGTGTCTTGAGTCAAAACTTTTAAAATAGAAGCACCGATTTTTTCCAATTTATCACCAAAATTCAAATTAATTGATAAACTTTATTTGTAATACACTTTAGTAAACCTAATAATTACGGAAGGAAACCAAGCATATTGAGAGCATTTTGTTTTCACAATTGGAAAGAAAGTCCAACTAAAGACATCCCAATTGAATGCACCTATTCCATTGTAGATGATACTGTTGGAGTTTCAAAAGGGATTTAAATAACATTGAACATGAAAGACAATCAAGAAAGAGAACATTTTTTACCATAGTTCTTATGTGCATGAAGTTTTTTATTTCTGCTGTCTATTAAATGATTTGATGAAAATACTTGTTGGTCTTGGTATATACAATTGTGTTATTTTTAAAGACTTAGAGTCTGATTGTTATTGCAAAAATAGGATTTCTCAATAAGCAGACCAATATTTGTTGGTTTAAATACGAATTGAGAGGTTTCTACGATTTTATTTTGAGAAATATTGCATCGGTCAATATCATATATACAGAAAACAAATGAAAAAAAATAATATTTTCCCCCAAAATGATGTATTTTTGTATAGCAGAAACGATAGTCAACCAAGATGTGAAGTCATTTTCAGATTCAGCGCCGTCAAATTAGCTAAAAAGATGTTTGGTGTCTCGACAGCGTTTCAAAATTTTTTTTTTTTTTTTTTTTTTGACCAGTTTTATTTACATTCAACAGCAGTAGATGTGATAAAATAAGAGAAGACGCCATGCATGTAGTCAAGCGGGACATCAGTTGCAGCAATTTAAGCAACGGACAGATTACTTGCTGAAATCGACAATTTCCTTTATTTATTGCACACACACACGCGCGCAATGTGTGGGTGAACAGAATTTATTAAATATTTTAAATTTTATATCATTTGTTGAAAGTTTTTTTTGGGTTTTTTTAAGCATTACGCCCCGAGCAAGGCGTGAAGCCACTAGGATGCAGGGGGTTGCGGAAGATTTGGAGCGAGAGTGGATAGGAGCGATAGAAGAAAGGATGAGGAGAAGGATAGTGGGTAGATCAAGGTAACTGGAGGTGTCGATTGACATTACATTTGAATAGTTGGAGATTATAGCTTTCAGGGAAATAGTAATTGGGAAGGGTGTTCCACTGGCGAGAGGTGCGAGGTATGAAGCTATTGGAGTAGAAGAGACGGCTACATTTAAAAATTTCTATAGTGTAAGGGTAGGAGCGCGATGCCAGCCTCGTAGGGCGCTTGAATTCATGGAGTCTGGGAACCAGTGAAAGCAGCTCATCGGAGCAATTACCATGGAAGTATTTGTAGAAAAGACAGAGAGAGGCGACATCGCGTCTCTGAGAGAGTGACTGCAAACGAGACGCCAGATCAGGGCCAATTATATTACATATCCGTCTCTGGATCTTGTCAAGAACTCCGAGGTAAGCAGAAGGTGCTCCAGCCCATAAATGGCAGCAATACTCCATGCAAGGGCGAATGGTTGTTTTGTATATTTGAAGTATCGATTCCGGGGAGAAAAATTTCCTGGCGCGGAACAGAAAGCCAACTTTCCTCGCGGTGGAAGAAGCAATTGACTCAATGTATTTGTTCCATCTCAGGTCAGCAGTCAGAGTCAGACCGAGCAGACGCAGGGAGTTGCTCTCAAGAAGTTGACTATCAGACATTCTAATGGGGGGCAGGGAAGGATCTCTATGGTGATTAATAGGGAGTAGTTTAGTTTTGGGGGCGTTAAAGTTGACCAGCTAATTCTTGCCCCAGTTAACAACCGATTGGAGATCCATTTCAAGACGAGCGGCCAAGTTAGTTTTGTCAGCGACACTAGATTTGTTTTTGAGGCAGGAGTAAATTGTAGTGTCGTCCGCGTAGATGCCAACTTGGGAATCTATGGCGTCAGGAAGGTCGTTGATGAGTAAAGACAATATATACTGTGCAAATAGTGCAATGATTATCAGCACATAAAGTAAAATTTGTGAGCAGAGTTCAAATTCTGGCCTCGTCAGTCATGTTCATTTTTGCACTAATACCCTTGGGAAAGGCATGAATTGATCTTTTCTCTCCTCATCAAAGTTATGGATTAAATAACTGAGTAGACCAGGCTCTATAGCTTTGGGTGGTAGCAAGTTTAAAAGGAAGACAACTTTTAATGCAAAACTATGGAGAACCTAACAGGAATTAATTGTCTTTCCCAAGAAATCATGTCAATTTGCAGATAATAAAGAAAAGGAGGTATGGTCACCTACGTCCTTAAGATATGCAGGGCTGCAAAAGTAGGTATACAGTAAGTATTATATCAGTATTACCAGTATTATAAGGCATGGATTGATCTTTTCTCCCCTCATCAAAATTATGGGTTAAATAGCAGGGTAGACTAAGGATTCTTCTACATTTCGGATCATTTTTATGGTTTCCGTTAAATATTTAAATATAAATTGTCGAGTGTCTGTATAATTTCGGCTTTCACAAGTCATTATCAAAGTGTTTTTTGTTTTTGTTTTCTGTCAGCTTCGTCGTTTTTCAAATATCGCATTTCCGCGTGTCATGTCGGATTTTTAAAAGTATCGTGTCTTCACGTGACAGTTCGTGTTGTTATGTTTTGATATATTTTTTAAATAGAATCTAATTCGGGTGTTTCTTGCCAAATTTGGAAACTTTTTTGATGCAATTTGTTTTTTATGCTTAATGCTTCTAGCATTTGTAGTCGTCTTTCACGGTCTTTTCCGCATAAACTGTGCCTCTTACTCTGTAACCTTCTACCTTGAGTGGCTTTCGAGCCTTGTACAGGATGAACATCATTGTAAAAAAAGCAAAAAAAGTAATCTTTTCTTTTATGTATTATGTCACTTCAGGAAGTAGGCGGTCATGACTCTCCACAACTTCCTATCATTTGTAGCTGTTAGCAATGTTTGTCTTTTTATTATCCCTTCAACTCCGTTCCACCATTCATTTACATACGATCGTTAGGTAGGTTTCTCGCTGTTTCCCTCTGTTCAATATGTCCTTGTGTGTGTCAAAAACTCCTAGCCCTTTTTTCTCATTATGTGTCCAATATATCTTCAATTGTCTCTTTCTCATCCTAAGTCCAAGTATCATTTTTGCTTCTATTATACTTAAAACCTCCTTGTTGTATATGGTATTCTCAGTATCCTTCTGTAGAACCATATCTATGTTGTCTCAAGTCTCTTCTTCATCTATGAAAAAATTGTCTACCATTCAAAGCAGTTCAGTACTCTTTTCTTTGTTTGTAACGAAATTCGTCTGTTTCTTAAATTGTTTAGCTTTTCGAAGGAATCTTTACATATATTATTTTATAAATTCTTGAAATTTTGTTTACTTATTTAGTTCTGGCTTTCTTGCCTGGCTAAGGAGATCCTGGGTATTTCAAAGTTCCATATTTACAAACATGAAATGATTTAATTTGCCCAGCTGGTCACGGGCCAATTGATTAAATATGAAGAAAGGAACTGAAAAGGAGACTAAGAACTTTTTCCCACTTTCTGTGACCATTATCCTGGCAATTTTCCATTCCAATTGTCTGCTTAAATGAAAATCCTTCCCAGACGAGCAAATACGAACCGTTTCCATGACACGAATGTGTTCAGATTCGTTATTCTCGTCTCACACGAGATTAAGGACGAGATTTTTTTAAAAAAATTCAAGATTATCTTATAATACTGCAAGTGTAACATATTTTATCTGTAATGCAATATAATTCTATTTCTATACTTGGGTTATCTCCCTTGTTCTTTCATCGCCAGGTGACAGTGTCTTTGTTATGATAATGGTAGATTGTTTGAAAATGCTTACAGAGCATTGAGTTGATAAAGACCGACGCCGTGAAAGAGCAGGGTACAATAATTATAATTGGAAAATTTTATTTAAAGACTCACATGTGACAATCTCCTAAAACTAGCAAGGACTAAATTTTCGAATGTTTTCAAACACCCCATTTCTTTTTAATCTGATGTTGTTTAGGGTATCAAAAGTTAGCGATTGTTGACGTAAATGGCGTCTATTTCAACAACATTTTGTAAACATTTTTAATATAACTTTGCATCTTATATGTTATATCGAGACCTCTTGTCGGCTAATTTCACTACCTAGGCTATAATTCTTTACCTCAGATTGATACTTCTACCTAATCTGAATTCATAATAAATTTCCAGAGCCGCCGAAAGTATATCGAATCAAATTCCAGGGCCTTCCTCTTCCTGTTTGAGAAACCCCTTCTTTCAGAGATGCAGCCGTACTTACCACGCTTAGCCAATTGCTGATTGGTGAGGCTATTTAACCTATAGGTGGGGGATTTGAATTCCAAGTTGTCCTTCTCTTAGGCAGGTTCTGAGGAGAGAAGAGATGGATTCATACTTTTGCCAAGGATATTTGTACGTAAGTGAATGTAAAGGATATAAACACATATTTTACGGCCAATAAGTGAAGCACAAACAAGTGAGAGACACCTACAAATAAATCTTACTAAAATCAGTAGATGCGAAAAACGTTTTTATAATTCAGTGCAAACACAGCCCCAAATTAAATCAGTGGTTTCTGGAAACTGATTAGACATGACAAGTCACGTGATTTTCTCTCTACTACGTCAGCGCGGTTGAACTCCAAATGACCTGTAAATAGGTCAGGATCTAGAACACTGAATACATTCTCGCGCAAAACTCAGATAGCGATTCGGAGTCGACCCATAGCAATAAAAACTGCTCATTAACAACAGTCAGCGACCAGATCTGCAACGACACAGTCAGTGAATGACAATCGGCCAAAGAGGGTGAACCAGACCAAACCTCGATCAACAACATAGACACGCATACCATTATAATGCGTATGTCAGTGATGATTTTTCTATATACAATACCAGGACGAGAATAAATCTCTTTGTTCAATGTGTTTAAAAATTACTGCTATCGTATGCAATGAGTCATCAGTCACACACATTTCATTAGCGTATGCTTCACACACACCCATTGACATACTATACCACATGATTTCCTCATTTCTAACAAAAACACTTCGAAACTTTGCAGGCTCACTTGCGACAAATCATTTCGGACAATCGATCTATTGGTCTCTTCATAGCTACAACAAATAACATTGAATTTTTATATATGTAAATTCATGTATCTGACTGTATAAATATGTATCTGACTGTATAAATATGTATCTGACTGTATAAATTTTATTGTCATATTTAGCTTGGTCTTCATCCTTTTCTGCGAAGATCATTTCTTCGCGTTGTATAAAAATGTCTGTCGTATTTGTGGATACGAGACTCGGATTTTATTTATCACCTAGAATCCGAGTAGACTGATCCCACAAATGTAATGAACTCAACTGAAATTCGAACTTGGCTCTTCGATTCATCAATCCGAGCCATTACTCCACTTTGCCCCCAAACAGCATTATTATTATTATTATTATTATTATTATTATTATCTTTGTTGTGGTTATCACAGCGTTTCGGTCTTAATTTAAATAAAAGATTAAGTCTGAAATTCTTCGGTCACCTGATGAAGGCCGGAGAGTACAACGGACAAAACTTTGTGATAATAACAAAAAAGATGAAAATAATTTATAGTTTATTTTGTTTTACGACATATCAACCTCGGTGGGTTATTTAATGCCGACAACATTTTTAAGAGACATTCATATGAACAGAATATATATTCTTTGTAAGAAGTCAGTTTGTAGAAAATTATATTTCATTGATCCATTTTTGTAAAGAGGGGTTTTGTCAACAGTCAAATGTATAGCTCGTAATTCTTTGTATTTTTTCAAAAAAAAATCTATTGCGGGTAGTTTTTTTTTTTTTCAAAAATGTATTGCTGGTAATTTTACTATAAAAGTCGGTTTTAATGCTTTCACGGTGCTTTGACCCCAGTTTGAGGGTTAATTATTCGCCCATAGCTTGAACCCTAACAGGTGTTACCAGCCCGGATCAAAGTGGACCTGGGAACAGCAATTACGAGGTGCTTCCAGACTCCTCAAAATCTTCTGATCAGAGTCCTTGCTGCTGGATGTAGTTTGCTGTCATACCCAGGACATGAAAAGAATAGATAGATAGATAGATAGATAGATAGATAGATAGATAGATAGATTGAATGAGTATAGATAGATAGATAGATAGATAGATAGATAGATAGATAGATAGATAGATAGATAGAATGAGTAGAGATAGATAGATAGATAGATAGGTTGAATGAGTAGAGATGAGATAGATAGATAGATAGATAGATAGGTTGAATGAGTATAGATAGATAGATAGATAGATAGATGAATGAGATAGATTGAATAGATAGATAGATAGATAGATAGATAGATAGATAGATAGATAGATAGATAGATAGGTTGAATGAGTAGAGATAGATAGATAGATAGATAGATAGATAGATAGATAGATAGATAGAATGAGTAGAGATAGATAGATAAATCCCAAACAATTTTGATTAAAAACAACCTGACAAGATCTGCCTGTTTCATTTCTTATTTTATTTTTTCCAATTATCGAATGTGTTGAGTATTGTCCTCACAATGGTGGATAAACTGTCCGAAGTTCATTTTCTGTTATTGTTTATTTAAGTATTTTCGACTTTTCTCAGTCATTCGAAAATTGGACAAAAAAGTCGAATAAACAATTAAACCGACAGTCTTTGATTTGAAGAGATTTCGACGAATATTCAGCGCATGATCATCAAAGTCAATGCTTTCTCTGCTACCTTCAGCAAGAAAAGGTGGAACACTCAATAAGCTAAACTCCTTTCTCCGTCGGGAAATTTCGACAAGTGCTAGATCAGGACAGAAAGAACAGTTTACGAACCTAGAAGACAAGCAAACATATTATGATTAGCAGTGCAAACCCAAGGATTTGGGATTATCACGATTTAAATCAAATGAAAGACTCCTATGCTAAAAAGCCTAGTCTTACTCGATCGTACAGTCAGAATCCCCCACATCACGTGTTTCCATCTTTGACACAATTCGTAAGTAATCTTTCTGACGTCATTACGCTTGAAACGAAGCCATATAGATTTAACCAATACAAGATACAGATTGGGAAAAAAAATTGAACGGAACTGTTTACGGTAAGAAGATTATGGATGCATATCTTATGGCTTCGTTTCCATGGCTACATTGAAGATGTTCCTACTGTCTTGCTATCGCATATTTTTCAAGCACGTAAATGTAATTAGGACAGAGAACAAATGGCTGGCAACGACATTAAAAGCTCTGTGTGTGCTTTTGTTGGTGAGGGTGTGACACTGATGGACACCCGTCGACTTATTTGAATGATGGTACGAAAGAGAGTGAATCAGGTTAGCTTTTGTGCTTTCAAATGAAGAACTTCATACTGGCCACGTCAAATCGAAAATATCATGAGAAAATTGCCTGTGTAAATAGGATAGCATTCAAAGCTCAGATTGTTGCATTACATATTATATATATATATATATATATATATATATATATATATATATATATATATATATACTAGCAGTAGAGCCCGGCGTTGCCTGGGGATGTAACAGTAAGAGATAGATCAAGTACCGACCATCATAAAGACTGAAAAATAAAATTGACAAAGATTATTGTTTAAGGTTGACGGACACGCATGTCTTAATTAGTTTTGTTTTTTTTTACGAATTGGTCAAACCCAAACTCAAACAAAAACATTGTTTTCAATCGTTATGTGTCTATCGATTGATGAATAGAATATTATTATAAACAATTGTCTTGTAAATGGAATTTTTAAAGCATTCTGAATGTAAAAATAAAGGAAAAAAGTGTGCAAGACAATAAGAAACACTACCTGCAAAAAAAAGTGAAGTTTTGTTGAAATCGGTTGAAAAATGTAGGAAATCCGATCCCATATATAAACGAACACACACATACACACAAACAACCTGGGTTTTATAATAAGTATAACTCGATATGAGTTGTCCCCCTTTCATTCTGGCGACAGAATCGTGTTTTATCGTGTTTTCAAAATTGATTTCGTGCAAAAACAATTGTGTTTTTCCAATTTTTGGCGCTGTCAGAACCACCGCAAGGTAATTTTACGTAGACCTGAGAAGTTTTGTCTAAATCTGTTGAAAAATGTAGGAAATACGATCGAATATATAAACGTACAGACGCACACACACACACACACAAACACACACACACACACAAACACACACACACACACACAAACACACACACACAATCTGCGTTTTATAATAAGTAATTTTGGCACGTCGGCCTTCTTCGTAAGCTCCAGGGTTATGGTATTACTGGTCGACTGTTTGATCTAATACAATCATTCCTGTCAAACAGAGAATTAAAGGTCGTTCTCAACGGATTCTC